>JXCR01146619.1:209399-294656 GCA_002079205.1 Phalaenopsis hybrid cultivar
TGGAAGATATGAGGATTTAGGTCGTGACAAACGACAACCTCGGAATCCTAAGACGAGNTCCTATGACTTTGTTGTTTAAGTCTAAGGAAGGAAGGTTGGTTTAGCTGGGGAACACAAGTTTTGCTGTTGAAGATGGCCGTGCTGCCAACCAAGTTAGCTCTAAGCTCCTTACCGCGACGAGTTTAAGTTATCTAGTGTGTTAATTTCTAATATCAAATCAGGTGGCTCTATGGTAGAAGTTCTTTAAATTTTATGAGGGCATATTAAAGTTAATTAGAGCGACACAGTTAGGATCCTACGGTTCCCTCGTTCCGGAATCACTATTTTCTACTGGATTCACTTAGTACAGAAAAAATTACTAAACCCAACTTAATGAGCTCCATAATTTTATTTAAACCGTGGGAAGCCTCGTTAGCAACAGTAGGTTACCTCCTCCGAGGAATTCCCGATCATCCGATAGAGACATCNGCAAGCTTCTTGCTGCAACAAGTTTGAGTTTTCTAGGGTGTCAAGTTATAATGTTAAATCAGGTGGCCCTATGGTTGAAGTTCATTAAATTTTACGAGGGCATATTAAATTTGATTTGAGCGACACTGGTTAGGATCCTACGGTTCCCTCGTTCTGGCACCACTATTTTCTATTGGATTCACTTAGTCTTCCAACTTAATGAGTTCCATAATTTTATTTAAACCTTGGGAAGCCTCGTTAGCAACCGTAGGTCGAGTTCCATAATTTCATTTGGACAGTAGGAAGCTTCGTTAGCAACTGTAGGTTACATCCTCCAAGGGATTCCAGATCATCCGATAAAAATGTCTTAATTTAGTTGAAGTTGTAGTTTTGTGTGATGTTTGTGATTAAATTTTGAGTTATTTTATATTTTGAATGTTGTGGGGGTGAATTTTATCTTGGTTGATTTTAATTTCAGTTTTGATTTTGGTTTTGGTTTTGGTTTTGTGGCTATCCTAATAGTTTTAGTTTACCATGCAAATTTGTATAAGCACAAAAGTATAACATAAAAGTACAAGAAAGACAACGCTGCAAACTGTAAAAGCGTACCTGGTAAGTTTTCTCGTTCCACCATTTGAAACTTAAAAATGCATGTTAAGGTAGTTAATGGAGAGCAGGAAAAGTAAAGTTCTGGTCGTTTTCCTATCCCTATGTCATATTTTGGTGGGTCATTTTAATTAGGGATGATTTTTTCAAGCAAAACATACTAAGTTTAGTAGATCTTCAAGACATCCAACAGATCTAAAGAAAAAAACAGGTCCGTGCTACTCTCTTGTTGCCTGGTGAAAAATCTCGAGTTCTTTTAAACTCATTATGTTGAAAAATAAGTCATCTTGTAAATACCCTTATTACTCAGTGAAAATTGATGTCTCAATTATTCCTAAGAATAGGGTAATTATCCCTTGTGATTCAATTTAAGAATTATGCGGGTGAAGACCCTTAAAGAGGCAAGTTAGTGTTGTTGGAACACTTAGCCAAATTTTAACCCTGGCTTAGTGGTGTTTCAGGGATGTTTGATTATGTTATGTTTATTTCTCTAATCCTCGTTTAGTCAATTTTGATTTAGCTTAAGTCACCACTAAGCCCTTAAGACCTAGGTGAGTGTCTTAATTAGTTTTGAAAAGGTTAAGCTTTAAGTGGGATTTGATTTGACCTAAGTCACCACCAAGCCCTTAAGACCTAGGTGAGTGTCTTAATTAGTTTTGAAAATGGTTAAGCTTTAAGTGGTGGCCTAAGTCACCACTAAGCCCCTAATCCTCATTTAGTCAATTTTGATTTGGCCTAAGTCACCACTAAGCCCTTAAGACCTAGGTGAGTGTCTTAATTAGTTTTGAAAAGGGTTAAGCTTTAAGTGGTCATGATCATAGGTGAGTGTCTTAATTAGTTTTGAAAAGGTTAAGCTTTAAGTGGTCATGATTCATAATTTAGATTTTATGTGGAAATCAAGATAAGGGTATTAAATTGATTAATTATTGACTTCAAAATTCATACCCCTAAGTCCTGGACTCATTTTAATTTTAATAAGCTTCCAAATTTTAATAATTAAAATGTATTAACTTATCTATCGTTTAATTTTATTAAACTTCTAATTTTTTAATGATTTAGAAATTTATTAACTTATCTTTTTAATGAGGAAAGTGAGATTGGTTTTTACCAATTAACCCCTTGTGTTTCAAGCATCAAATAAATTGATTAAGATCAGAGGTTACCCATTTCCCCTCCTTGAATTAAGCCTAAATGTTAATTAAGGCAAAATTTCCAAAATTACACATTTGCCCATAA
The DNA here is from genome assembly GCA_002079205.1 of Phalaenopsis hybrid cultivar. Classification (NCBI taxonomy): domain Eukaryota; kingdom Viridiplantae; phylum Streptophyta; class Magnoliopsida; order Asparagales; family Orchidaceae; genus Phalaenopsis; species Phalaenopsis hybrid cultivar. Next base: position 211,689 of record JXCR01146619.1, read on the forward strand.
GCTTGACTTAAGCCTAAATGTTAATTAAGGCTAAATTTCCAAAAATACACATTTTCCCCTAAGACTCTAACACTTCATAATTTGTCAAATTCAATGCAAATGACATTGAAATTTTTATCCTACCTCATTCATGGGTCAATTAAGATATCAGAGGAGAAAATGTGATTAAACCAAGCTCGATTTCAAGTGTTGGTCTAGAGCTTTGGTGGAGGCTATTTTAGAGGGTAATTTGATGGGGCTTTGTCTTCTCTTGCTATTATGAAGGTGTGGGCACAAGCAATTGAAGTTTGGTGGAGTTTTGAGAGATGTCCTGTTTCTGCCCTAATTTTTAAGCTCAAAATTAGGGTTATATAGTGGGAATCAAGACAATGGAGTGATTGGAATGGGTTGTGGAGATCTCAAGGAAGCTCTGTGAGTGATTTGGGAAGCTCTCTCTCAGAAAATTTTAGCACACCTCCCATGGCCGTAGAGGTGAGTTTTTATAAAAATGGCCATGGGGTGGCTCTCAGGGCACAAGTTTGGGTGCATTGTGGTGCTTAGGTGGTGGGCAGAGGAGCTCTTCAATTTGATTTGGATGAGCTGGCCTCTAGGTTTGATTTGGGTGAGGCGCCATGGGGGTGGCTCTCGGTTTTGAGCTTTTTCGGCCACTAGGCTAGCCGGCCGGCCACGGGGAGGTGGCTAGGAGCTCAGGGAACCCAGGGGAATATGCACACCAATTTAGTGGAATGATACCTAATTTTGGTAAGGATATCTTAAGCACATGGATTTTTAAAAATAATATCCCTTGATCTGGTGGACCTTTGGTCCATGGCTTGATTTAGGTGGTTTCATGGTGTTTGGATTGGCACTAAGTCCAACTAATGGTTGTGATGGAGTTAGTTTGGTGACTTTAGGGTGGTTAGGTCATATTTAGTGCATGGGTCCAAGTGGGTGCGAATGACCAAGTCTTGGGTTTGGTCTAGGTTAGCCATGCCAATTGGCCCAATTAATTGTTGCATTTGGTGTATATGATCATAAGGAATAACTTTGGTGAAGGATGGAAGTGGTTTTGAGCTAATTGAAGGGTCAATTTGAGGGAATTTTGAATCTTAGTCAATTTGGACATGTTGGGCTAGGCTTGGGTCTAGCTTGGGTTAGCCTTGGGCTAAGTCCAAATTGATTGTTGTAAATTGTCAATAGGGACCTCATGAAGAGTTTTCAACATGAATTGGATGCCAATTTGTAGGTTAAGGCAATCAATTGGGTGAAATTTAGGGACTTTTTAATGGTCAATAGGGACCTCATGAAGAGTTTTCAACATGAATTGGATGCCAATTTGGGGGTTAAGGAAATCAAAGTCAATAGGGACCTCATGAAGAGTTTTCAACATGAATTGGATGTGAATTTGGAGGGTAAGGCTTCAATGGGGACCCTATGAAGAGTTTTCAACATGAATTTGATGCCAATTTTGGGGTTAAGGCAATCGATTGGGTGAAAATTGGGGACTTAGCCAATTTGGGGCTAAATTTGAGAATTTTGGATTTAGGCCAAAATCAAATGGAATGAGGCTTCACCAAGGCCAATTGATGGTTTATTTTGATGTGTAAGAATGTTATAAATATTTTACAACATTAATTGGGGCCAATTTACTAGGCTATGGGTTCAATTTGGTGAGATTAGGTCATATGGTCAAAATTGGGTTTGACTCAAATCAAAATTGGGTTCACATCATGGGCCAATTAGGCTTAGATTTTGTTTAGTTTGGTCATATAAAAAGTGAATTTGAGTTTAGTATTGGAATTGGGGCCAATTGAGATTAAAATGATGGACATTTGAGTGGGATTTGGGGAATTTAGGCCCTCAAAGGCAAATTTGGGGATATTTGTTAGAGATGGTCAAATTGTTCAAATTAGGTCATGTGCTAGTTGAGAGAAATGAAATTAAGAATATTTGGGATTTATTCATATTTTCTGAGAATTTTTGAAATTTTTGGGATTTTGGGCCCAAGAGTGGTATTTTGGTAATTTGGGGGTGTTTAGGGGCAAAAGCCAAGATGGGTATTTTGGTAGAGTTGAGGTATCAACCAACATCGACAATCTATGGACCAATGGAAACCCCATTTTTAGTCCTCTACATAGTGGTCTTAGCCAAACCATAGCCCTAGGGATGGTAGGTTTAGGGGACCATCTACACGAGTATCCCAAAAAGATCAAGGGACCAAGGCTAGAAATTTGAGTTTAGGGTTGTAAGTGATTGTGAGTGCAAATAATTGTAGTAAGTGTCTTAGCTCCAGATCAACACTCAGGGTTAACCCTAAGGTCCAACAGTCCTAAAGGTGACTCATCTTAAGTTTCCCCCATAGTGACCCTACCTACTAAGTATTTAGAGGTTGAGACCAACATGTGGAACTTCAAGTTGAGNTTTATCTTTTTCTTACGATTTACCTGTTTTCTCAAGTTTTTTAAGTCATGCTTTCTCCTTTTACATAGCGTATACTAGCTAAACTTAAAGAATTAACGAACCTCCTAGATATACAGGTTTAATTTACATTACAACATTTTATTTCACATGTTATATTGTTCTCATAGCATGTTATACTATTTTTCCAGCATGTTATATTGCCTTTTCTTAGCACATTCTACTCTTCTTTTGGCATGTTATACTGTCTTTTCTTTCTACTGTACACTATATTGTTCATTTCTTTTATACTGCATGTTTAGCTATTTTCATACACACTGTGCCTTATATTAGGAAAATCTGGTGGCTGCATAGGATTAACACTAAACCAGGAGGTTCTACTACAAGGAGCTTGGAGTGAACATCGTGGGTAGCACAACGAGGAACAACTTCAAGGTGGATCTGCAACAGCAAAATATCGAAACACATCACATAAACATTTTCACATAATCTATCACTTCATTTAGTTTAAATAACAACCCATAGGATCACCCTTTATGCTTTTTGCACAACTCTGTTGTGCAATTATAAGTCCCGACACTTTAGGATTTTGAGGTTACCGTGTGGTATAGTGTAAATCCTCCTATCTTTTTAGGTTATTTGCACAGTCTGATATTGTGTAAACATAAGTCCTAAATCCTAAATAATTTGCAGAATTGAAATATCAAATTACATCATTTTAAAGACATAAAGCCAAACAATATGATAGTTGGGAGTTCACTGGGGTTTTTCCCGGATCTGTGATATTTCCTACTTTTCTTCCTTTTGGATTCTATAAAACAATTGTTCCTATTTTGAGCTACTCCCACTTGATTTTCCTATGTCTAATCTTGGAAACCTAAACTTTGAAATCTGGAAAGTAAAACCACTGATCTTAATCGAGAGTTTTCTTAGGTGACCTCGGTCATTTAAGATGTAATTAACTATAGGGGTTTGCCTCTATAGGGAACCTGGAACCCAGATAAAATAAACCTTATCTAATTTTTTACGTTAGATGGGGGAACTTGTTGGCCTTTTTTATAAAAATATTTCGCATACCAAAATGGATGTCACAAATTCTTTAATCTAGGTAATTGAATCCCTATTACAAGTGATATATTTATTCTTCCGGATAAGTGTATTGCTTATAGTATTGTATTCAATTATCTAAACAATTTAAAATATGAGACCCGTTTGGTCTCACATATTTTAAAATTAAAATGTTACTTTTAAAAATAAAAAAAGTTATATTCATATTTAAATTATTTTTAAAATCACAAAATCATCACTTTTTCAAATCACGAAGTTAAAAAACAGTCGACAAATTAAAAAATACATAATAATTGAAAATCAATTATTTATTATGTTCGGCTAGAAATTAATTTGTTTGAATTAAAAAATATTAAAATTATTGGTTCTTAAAATAAAATAAAATAAAACTATAGTGATATTTGAGGAAAAAAAATTATTATTTTAATCAATTATTTATAATATTTTGAAAACAAATATGTCACATTTGACATAATTTTACAACAGAAAAATTTAATTAAAATATAAATATACAATCAATAATTACAGAACAAATAAATAAATAAATAATTGATTTATCCAAACACATAATAATTGAAAATAAAATTAAAAAATACATAATAATTGAAAATCAATTGAACATGATTCTCCAAAGTTCTGGCTATTCATAAAACATAGTTCTTTATTCATTGAGAATAATAACATGGTTCTCCAAAGTTCTTTGTTCATTCTCCCAAAAAAGTTCGCAATATGTCATGATGCCCACAAGGATTTAGAGACATGGAAACAAGCACAATAATTAAGAAAGGTTTTATACAGATTATTAGAATTTTTTTGGAAATAAAATAACATGAAGTAAATGCAAACTGATTTTTGTATGGAGTTCTTCTCCAAATATAAATCTAATTCAAGTAAATCCGGATGACATGAGATAGCAAAAACCAACCAAAGTAAAAGGGGACTTTTATTTCAAATCCAAAAGGGGACGTTTATTTCATCATAATGCTGCAAAATAAGTAAATAANCTCTCCACAAAACTAACCAAACAAACTTCCCCCTCACCACCAACCATCTCTCTCAGTCGTGAGCCTCTGCACTTCAGGTTTTTTTTTCATATCCTCTCTCTCTCTCTCTTAGGTAAGTGCATCCAAGTTTCTCTATCCTCCATCCATACAGCATACACTCCCTATTCTTCTCCAACCCGTGAACAACTTCCTCTTCCCTTTCTTCCTCTCTCTTCTTCTTCTTCCTTCTCCGGCGAGCCTCCCTCCCTCCAGCGAGCTTCCCTCCACCAAAGCTCNTCCACAAAACCAACCAAACAAACTTCCCCCTCACCACCAACCATCTCTCTCAGTCGTGAGCTTCTGCACTTCAGGTTTTTTTTTTCATATCCTCTCTCTCTCTCTCTCTCTCTCTCTCTCAGGTAAGTGCATCCAAGCTTCTCTATCCTCCATCCATACAACATACACTCCCTATTCTTCTCCAACCCGTGAACAACTTCCTCTTCCCTTTCCTCCTCTCTCTTCTTCTTCTTCCTTCTCCGGCGAGCCTCCCTCCCTCCAGCGAGCTTCCCTCCACCAAAGCTCGGATCGGGTACTCTTCCTCCCCTCTCTTCTTCTTCTTCCTTAAGTATATTTGATAGCTGAAAAAAGGAATTTTACATACATACCACCCAATTCCTATGTATTTGCATTTTTAAATTACATGCAAACCACTCNCTCCTCCCCTCTCTTCTTCTTCATAACCAAAAAAAAGGAATTTTACATACATACCACCCAATTCCTATGTATTTGCATTTTTAAATTACATGCAAACCACTCAATTTTTATATATTTGCATGCGAGAAGCACACAAAAAAAAAAAAGAAGAAAATTTACATGCATACCGCCCTAATCTTATGTCTAATGCCTAAAACTTGGATAATTGCATGCGTATCACTTTATTCTTATAATTTACATGTTTACATATCTACCACCTAAGCTTTAATATTTACATGTATGACACTTTATTCTTACATATTTACGTATCGACCACCTAAGCTTTAATATTTACATAAATGCCACCCAAACTTGAATGTTTTACATGCTTACCACATTCTTCTTCTTCTTTATCTTTACATGCATACTACAATTTTCATAGATTTACATGTCTAAGCTTTCATATTGGTATTCTTGATTGTTTGTTCTTAGATAATGTCACTACTTGGATTTCATATTTACATGCTCAAATGTCTAAGTTTCTAATTTAACAAGTTTATATGCTCACCTTACTTGAAACTTTTATGTTAGTCACCTCTATTTGGTGTAGGCTAGCTAGTGAAAGGTTGTCACGTGGATAAGTAAAACAATAGGGTATTTTTTTATTTAAATAAATACATAAACTTTAAAAATACATATTTTTTGTAAAAAAAAAATCATAGAAATAAAATAAAAATACTCCTAAGCTCAAAAAACAGAGACGTACTTAGAAAAAAAATTAAAATTAAGAAAATAGAAATTGTATTTTTAAGTATTAAAAAAAATAATAATAATTTAAAATTCAAAAAAATATAAAAATACCTCAAAAAATCACAACAATTGTCCTGATTAAAGAAAACTAATTTAAAGCACTGCCATAAAATTTTTAAAGTCATAAAANGACATGCATACTACAATTTTCCTAGATTTACATGTCTAAGCTTTCATATTGAGATTCTTGATTGTTTGTTCTTAGATAATGTCACTACTTGGATTTCATATTTACATGCTCAAATGTCTAAGTTTCTAATTTAACAAGTTTATATGCTCACCTTACATGAAATTTTTATGTTAATCACCTCTACTTGGTGTAGGCTAGCTAGTGAAAGGGTGTCACGTGGATAAGTAGAATAATAGGATATTTTTTATTTAAATAAATACATAAACTTTAAAAATACATATTTCGGTGTAGAATAATCATAAAAATAAAATAAAAATACTCCTAAACTCAAAAAACAGAGACGTACCTAGAAAAATAAAATAAAATAAAATAAATAGAAATTGTATTTTTAAGTATTAAAAATAATACTAATAATTAAAAATTCAAAAAAAATATAAAAATACCTCAGAAAATCACAAAAATTGTCCTTATTAAAGAAAACTACTTTAAAGCACTGCCATAAAATTTTCAAAGTCATAAAATGTGTTTTAAATGCTTATGTGTATTTTTCATATAATATTATTAAAATTGGCTTAAAATAATTATAATAATTAAAATATAAATTAGAAAAATATAAAATTTGGCCTAGTGAGTTCTCTGAGGTCATGGGCACTTAGAAAAAAATGAAATTTTAATTAAAATAAAAAAGTTCATTTTTGAACATTTAAAAATAATCAAAAAAATCACAAAAATACAAAATATCTCAAAATGTCATCAAATTTTTCTTGATCAAGGATAGTAACTTAAATATGCTTCCCTAGATTTTTAAAGACCTAAAAAAATATTTTTTGAATACTTAAAATTATTTTTCAATGTATTTATAAATATTCACTAAAATAATTATAATAAATAAAATACAAATTAAAAAAAATACAAAATTGAGTTTGTTGAACTTCTTTATAAGATTTTAGACATTTTATAGGACATTCAAGATTATCATGATTTTTTCCTTAAGGACCCATCAAGATATGATTTGGGACCTGATAATTCACAAATCAATAGAAATATTTCAAACTACTTATCATACATTAATGACCCAATGCTCAAAGATTTGGCTCTTCTCCAAAGCATTTAAATTATTGTGAGCAACTAGGGATATTTGTTTTTGCCTCATATGGATCATCGGGTTTATGTAAGTTTGAGGTCTAGGTGGTCAGGGCAATGACAATAATGCTAATGTGTGCTGAAACGAGGGGTGTGATGTGGGATTTTAGAATATTATCTCTTACCTCAATGACATTTAATAAAAGGAGAGGATAAAAACCGGTAATATTATGTGACGACTCTTGAGAAGATGCTTGCCCTTGATGCTCTTAGGTTGCATGCAATCCTAACTCGATTAGATTGATTAACCTGTGGACTGTACCTTCCTACAAAATATTTTTAACAAAATTCTCATTTGCATGATAAAATTGTGTATACATGAAAATTAAATTCAAATGAAAATTTATAAAGATCTACGGTTAATCACTTGGATCGATGTTAGGACTGTCCTCCATAGATGATTGGGTTTGTAGCTCTTACTTAAGGTCGAGAAGCACACAGTCCAGCTCTGAGCCCCCACATTTCCCCATGTCTTACACCCAGTTCTGGTCTTCCATATGTGAATATGGGTTTTCATTTTACTCAGGTTTTGCTACGACTCAGTTTTTGACTTTTATGTACCAGATGCTTCTGTTTACTTTTCTGTAATTTATTTATTTCCTACAAATATATTATGCTTTATGATGTTACCATTTCAGCGGGATCAACGAGAAGATTACAGGTACACATTTATATTTTATGCACTGCAATTTTTTTTATTTAGTTTACAACATTTTTTTTACTTGCATTTATTTACCTTGCTTGCAAAAATTTTTCAAAACTGAAAATTACAAAACTATTTTCAATATTAAACAACATTTTCAAAATATAATAACAAAACTAAAACCTTATAATATGTCCTCTTGAATTTACGGGAGTCTCTTGGATGAGGTAACCCATGATTGCTAATGAAATCTCCCCAGTTTAAAGGAGCTTAACAGCTTGTTTAGACTAAGTAAATTCAAAATAAAATAGTGATACCGAAACAAGGGAACCGTAAGGTCTTAACCGGTGTCACTCTAATCAATTTTAACCCCCCAAGAACACTTGAACAACAACAACAACAACAACAATTAAAACATTGAAACATACACTATAAAACTTATTGAACCTTAGACATTAGGACTATCACTTGAACGAGGAGCTTGGAGCTAACACCGTGAGCAGCATGACAAGAATATACAGAAGAACATCTCCAAGAGGGAAAGCAGATCTATAACAACAACTTTACTTAGAATTAAATAACAAACCATATGATTTTGAGGTTGTCTTCCTAGTGCGACATAAATCCTCAACTTATCTTTAGGCATTTGCATAATCATGTTGTGTAATTTAAGTGTTAACTAGCTTTAGGCTCTGAGGTCATTGCTCGTTACGACGTAAACCCTCCTATCGTCTAGGCTATTTGTATGATCATGTTATGCAAGTGCAAGCCCTAAGTAAATAAACTGGCAGGAAAAAATATCAAATAACATATTCTCAAATTTAAAGCCAAATAAATAGAATAGCTTGAGAAGTCACCGAGGTTTCTCTCGGACTAGTGACATCTCCTACATTTCATTCCTTTTGGATTCCTGAAAATAGCTGTTCCACTTTTGATCTATTCCCTTTTGAATTTCCAATGTTCAATTAAACTTAGAAAATTATGAAGACAAAATCAATCACTTAAGATGTAATTAACTATAGGGGTTTACCTCTATAGGAAACTTTGGAACCCAACTTAATATAAACTTTATTTAGTATTCTATATTAAATAGGAGAATATGTCGGTTAACATGATCGGTTTCGCAGACCAGCACGGATGTTATAGATTCTATAGTTTATTTAATCGAGTTTTATTATCGAACAATGTATCAATTCCTTGGAATAGTGCATCGGTTGCGGTGTTATGCTCATTTATTTAATCTATTAAATAAATGAAATCGAATTGGTCTCGTATTTTTAAAAAAAATTAAAATGCTAATTTTTCAGGATTATATATATATATAATTTAATTATATTTTCAAAACTACTAATCCCATGTTTGGTGGCTGACAATTATGGCGATTTCGTTGGGGACTTGTTCCTTTCTCCTTCAATGATCAGATGGTTTTGCTTTCATAAATTGGTAGCAAGTCCATGTTCTTCTTGGACCAATCTAAAATTCTTCCGTTGACATTCCTCGCTCATTTCTATCTTGAACGGGCATAGACAACTTCTCTTGGATTCTGGAGCTATTGTTTAGGCATCCTTAAACAGAGAGGTTCTGAGATCTTTCCGCCTCCCAAAAATGGAATGGAACCCACTAAATGTGTTAGAGTATGAGCAGTCCATTGAAGTAAGTTCGATGCGAAATCAACCTCCTCTAAATCTCAGATCGGGTTTGACACTTATTTCCTCTTTGGGTTTGACTTGTTGCAAATAGGTCAATTTGAAATTTCACTCTAACAACCTTCCAATAAACTTTAAACAAAACAGTTTTTTGTCAAAATTTCAAATCAAAATAAATCTTCCAATAATAAAATAAAATGCAAAATTTTGAGATAAAAAAAATCATGTGATTAAATTTCAAAGGATGCCCAGTTTACATGACAAGTGCATTAACTTGAGTATGACCGCTGAAATTACAAGGCACATGACGTCACAAATTTTAAAAAATTCTTGAAATGACAAACAATGACATCAACAAGATAATGGGTGGTGGGCCCAACCCTCTCACCGCAATTAAGAAAAAAGGGAAAAGAAAGAACTCGTTGGTTGCCCAGAATTATTCAATATTTGAAGAGTTCAATCAAAGAATGTTCAAAGCTCGGCAGGAAGACAATCGAGAGGGGAGTAATCGACAAAACATCTGATGCTTTAACAAGATCATGACTTTAAGGAAGAATTAAATTAATGCCCCAATGACGGGTAGGATTGGGTCTTGATTAGATTTCAAAATGAAACAGTGTGTTTGAAATACGAGTAATTAACTCGAGATATTACGAGTCTTTTAATCTCCTGGCAAGTGACAGGGAATGAGTTATAGTATCTCAAAATTTGTCTTAAGAAATATTTGAGGATTATTAATTAGGGCAGTTTGTACATTTAAAATTCTTATAATATGTTCTACTAGATGTAGTAATTATCAGAAAACAAAAAGACCAAAAGAAATATAATAAAAAATTGAAGGGCTCTTTGAGAAGAAGCTTGAGAACAGCATAAAATAAAAAAAAATTAGTGTTTAAGTTCTGACATTCAAAATCTTTAAAATGTGCTCTACAAGATATATTAATTCTTAGTGAAAAAAAAAGAAAAAGAAAAGTAAAAAATAGAGAAAAAAAGAAAAAAAAGTTCTCTAGTGAAAAAGCTTGAGGTGGACATACAATAAAAAATTGGTGTCCAAATTCAAACATTCAAAATTTTTAAAAGAAATATGTTTCACTAGATATAGTAATTCTCAGTAAAAAAAGAAGAGAAAAAATGAAAAAGGGGCTCCCTGAGAAGAAGCTTGAGCTGAGTATCAAATCAAAAATTGGCGTTCGAGTTATCCCCTAATTAATAAAACTTGAAATATTTTCTTAAGAAAATTATTCTGATATTATATTGAGCAAAAATGCTAAGTGACATTTTGTCTTTCGGTCGGCTATTAATTGACTCAAAAATATCTTTGGACAATGAAAAATGTTTTAATCACATGATTAAAAATTCTGAAATCTGCTTAGGCCTAGAAAGAAAAAAAAGTAAAAGACTATGATATTAGCAATTAATGGAAACTCGAACTTGAAGTCATATCCTTAAGTACTCAAAAATTTTTAATCCAACATCAATTTGATGAGCATCAGAGCTGCTTCTAAAAGACAACTCGGACAATCCTTACAAATCAGTGTCAAAGAAAAGATGACCTCCACGATGGAGCTACAAGGTTACAACGTCTTCATCTCTGGTATCCGTAGAAATTGCACATCTTTATAGATACTTAAGAAAAAAATATATAATTCCGATAGTACCTTGAAGAGTGAGTTATTTTCTACGCGTGCCTTAGGTCAGTGAACGATACCGCAAGAAGTACTACGCATCCTGATGTTTCAAAGACAACCTCGTTCTACGAAGCACAGATGTCGCACTTGCTTGTAACTAGGTCCAGGTCCTAAATAAAAAAATACTAGAAAAGAAAAGTCATAAAACATAACCAAATACAATAAAGTTTCACAATAAGTAAATAACAATAAATTCCTTCCTAGCGTAATGTCCTTGACAGTTGCCTTTCCTCGACTAGATCTAGTTTGGACCTAATGTCCCCGACGGTTGCCTGAGCTGGTATAGTCTTTTCGTGCTAGCGTAATGTCTTTGAAGGTTGTTGTTCTTAGACTAGATCCAGTTCGGATGTAATGTCCCCGGCGGTTGCCCGAACTGGTATAGTCTTTTTTTCCTGGCGTAATACCCTTGACGGTTGTCTTTCCTCGACTAGATCTAGTTCAGACGTAATGTCCTCAGTGGTTGCTCAAGCTAGTCTAGTTTTTTTGTGCTTGCGTAATGTCCTTGACAGTTGTAATTCTTTGACTAGATCCAGTTTGGACGTAATGTCCCCGGCGGTTGCCCGAGCTGGTATAATCTTTTCTTCTTGGCGTAATGTCTTTGACGGTTGTCGTTTTTTACTAGATTCAGTTTGGATGTAATGTTCTCGGCGATTGCCCGAATTGGTATAGTCTTTTCTTCCTGGCGTAATGCCCTTGACGGTTGTCGTTCTTCGACTAGATCCAGTCCAGACGTAATTTCCCCGGAGGTTGCCCAAACTTGTATAGTCTCTCCACGCTTTCATTACCTCTTTAAGTTGGGTGCAAGCCCCTGTGTCTTCCATCTCGATTTGATTTTCTCACTTATCTTAAACTCTCAAAACTTCGTTGAAACCCAAAATAAAAAATAAATCAAAATCTGACACAAATCTGAAATCTACACCTGAAGTTTAATAGTCTGAAATCCACCTTCTAGTCCCCAACAAGAGTTCTGAATCTTCAGTTTCGATCGAAGGTTCACCTGATTTTCCCCAGTGAAAACCTTCTTCAATCTCTTTCTGCATTTTGTTGGAACGTCTGTGTTGGTTTTGTTGGTCTCTTCGGTCAACTCTAATACGCACGGTGTGCTTGGTTAGCACACTACATCTATTGGAGGTTCATTTGTTGACCACATTTTTGGTGATGTCTTTCTTTTCTCTTAGTGCTTAGGATATAGTCATAGAACTTTTCCCTTGACTATCCTAGAAGGCTAGAGATGGAACCCACCTATATATAAATTCAAACCACTTCTCAGCTCTCTTCAAACCTTACGTGGCTAGTCATAAAACTCCAGCACTTGGAAGGTTAGGACCAACTTGTAAGGATTCCATGATGAGTTCTCATAGGGTTTAGAAGCCTCAGGAACACCCATTACGACTTTCGTACATTTACACACGAATATCACGATTTTGAACTATCAGAAGTGTAGTAAAAAACTTGTTGTGTTTTTATTTTATATTTAAATTGTTGGCATCAATTTTTTTATGTCACGAGTCTAGGTTGTCCACTTGCTTGACTCGGGATACTCTACGATCCGTCTGTAACATCTGATAGTTCAGAGACCCACCCGTAACCTTTAGGCGCATGTTGAGGGGCACGTTGCGAGGGTCACTTTGCTAGGCTTTGGCTCTCACTTAGGCAAAGGCTGGTCGGCATTTGGCTTGTCGGACGATTTCGATCGGGACGAAAAATATTATTCGTCGTGTCACACGTGAAATTGGCTTAAATTAGCCCAATCATAAGAAAAGTTGTCCAAATGATCCCAGACGACAAAACAGACCACATATGTGTATTCGGAACGTCGATTTCACTTACGGAGGATGTCCACTTCGCTATGGCTTCGCAGGTGAGGTGAAAATGCACAAATTATCCTTTTGGACACGATAATCGGAAAAGTGGTCCAAACAATCTTGAAAGATGAAATGGACTATGCCAACGCGTCCGAAACGTCGATCTTAGCCAGGAAGGGCATCCACTTTGCTGCGAGGATGGGTACGAGTGAAGAATACATGAAGGATAATTATAATAATATAATAATTATTATTATTATATAATATAATATATTATTATTTATATAAAACCCACGCTACCCCTCTCTCTCTCACACACGATTCTCCCTGATTGCACGCAATACCTTCGTGAAACCTAGCGTCGTAATCGCTCCGAACCGATCCCTTCATGCCGGAAGCAGCCTTCAGTTGGCCTCCTCCACATTGGTGTCCCTCGCCGACCGGAGCTCCCTCCGACGTTCCTATTTTCAGCCGTCCGCTACCTTCCTCTTCTCCCTGGCCAGCCACGCTCGCGGTTTTGTTTTCTCATCGGCACTGTCCTACCAGCTTCCAAAACTCAGGCATCTTGTTGTCTTCAGTCAGAGCTCTCCCTTGCCTACCTTCTTCTCCGGTCCAAGCTCTCCTTTATCGGCCTCCTTCCTTGTCTCCTTCCTTTGTCGAACCCTCTCTCGGCCTTCTCTCCCACCGCCGAAGCTATTTTTCGGTGTGTAGAACTCCTGCTAGTGTCGCACAACCCACCTTCAACTCCTTGCAAGCAGAAAAGAGGGAGGATTTGAAACCCACTCCCTCATATTTTTTTCATTGTGTGCCGCCAGCGAGCTAATCCTCCACCTCATCGGCTCTCATTCCCCGGTAGTCGAAACTTCACCGGAGTATCCTATCGTCGACGGACAGTGACGGTACATCGGTTTGAAGAGGCGTGGCTGCATTTTCCGTTGCAAGAAAAATTTCCCGTTTTTACCGGCGTCGAGTGACCCTTCTCTCAAAAGTACTTTTTGGTCATATTTTTATATGCTAAAATTATTTATTTTGGCTACTTTTCATACGTCACAATCTCCTATCTTTTTGTCGTCTTGTGCATGTTCTACGAGGCACATGAACCTGACGTCGACGGCTTGGAGCAAGCAAAGAAAATGCATCTACAACCGTCACGGTGGTGAGATTTCCTACCTCCTAGCCAGCTTTAGGAATAGTGGAGTCTAGGCGTGTGAGTTTGATCACCCACACGGGGTGCGTGCACCGACGTGGGTCAGCGAGACGACGTGCTTGCATGATGAATCGTTGGTTTTCCTAGAGCCAGCCTTTAGGTTAGGACTTCCTGTGCGTTACCAAATACCCCCCGTAGAGTTGAGTGTCTCCTCTCTTTTTGTGAGCTTTAGCAGAAGTCCCGATGGGTCGGAGTCTCTCACTCTCCTTGCTTTGGAATCCCCAGCTTTACTTGAGGAAGTTGGGAGGTCGAACTTGGCAAAGAGAGATAAGCTTTGTAGCTGGCTCGTTTTGCAAAGTTTGGAGGAGTTCGCTAAATAGGAAAAAACTTTGTAGTTATCCAATTTTGCAACGCCGTGCGGAGTTTCCCCCTCGGAAATCCAAGGAGAAACTCCCCCAGATTTCCTCACCGAAGCAAGAGGCGGTAACACCACACATCCAAGGCTCTAAACCTTAGGTTTCACAGGTGAGGTCGTTAGCACAAGGCTGGTTTGCTACCTGCATGTTGGTTTGCTGCATATTGCATTTTTGCTTGGTGTATGTTGCATTTCACTTTGATTTGACTGACCACGCCAACCCGATGAGTATTTCACTTCGCTATGATCGGCCTCTCCGGCATGGCGAGCATTTCACTTCGCTCCTATCTGCCGCCCCAGCCTGGTAAGCATTCCACTTCGCTCCAACCGGCCGCCCCAGCCTGACGAGCATCTCACGTCGCTCTAATCAACCGCCCTAGCCTGGCGATCATCTCACTTTGGTTCGACCGATCGCCCTAGCTCGGTCGACCGATCACTTTGATTTGACTGACCACTATGGTTCGGTCAATCGAACACTTACATGTTTGTATGCTTCTACATCTTATTGGCTTTTTATTTTCATCATATCACATACTTGTCTGCTTGTATGTTGCATCTTGTATGTGTTAGCTTATATGCTTATTATCATTTTCTTGTGTTGCACTTTTTTGGGTCGTTATCGCCAAGACACGCCCATCTATTCTGGTCACTGCCACCTCGGCACAGCTTCCTTGGACTGTTTCCACCAAGGCACGCCCACCCTTCGGGTCATTATCGCTACGGTACACCCATTTGTTCGGGCATCTGCCTACACAGTATATCCATCTTTTCCTGAGTCACTGCCCCACGGTACACTCATCACTTTTATCACATGATTTTCTGCATTTGCATTTGCATGGATAGCGAGGTAAGCTTGTAAGGAGAGTAACCATGTGTCGGGCGTGATGCCTTAACGAGCATTGCTTGCTAGGTTGATCTCGGTGAGTAATGCGAGTTAAGTCATCAAGATTGACATGAGTATGACTGTGTTAAAGATCTAATAGATATAACTCGTGTCACAACTCTTTGTGACACCCTTTAGATCCTTCAGATCTTTAGGATGAGCTCGATATGACGACCCTGTCAAAGTCATACTATACCCAGACCTACCCCACACGTAGATAGTAGGTTGACACACTTTTTGTTAGATGGTGTGTTAGGCTAGGATTTTGGGTGCTAGGTAGTCATTTGATGCATAACTATTGTTATCAGTTGAATTGGTTGCCCTAGCCAGGTATCTTTCTTTTACATTATGTTTGTGGTGTGTCTGCATGTTGCATATGTATGGTAGTGTGATAGAGCGTTCTTCTGCAGGGAGCATGCCTATTTATTTGCACAAACACAGGTACCGCTATAGAGGGAGCAAGTAATGATTTCTGACCCTTTTGCTTGCAGGTGTTATTAGCTCCCCCACTTTTAAAGCATGACTCATGATACGTTATTTGCATGTGAGTTTTCCCGCTGACACTTATTTTCATGCAGGATTGAGTCTTTTATTTTCCTATGTACTTTTTAGAGTCTAGAAGAGTCATGTAGCAGAAATAAGATACGGGCACGGGTTTCGAGACATTTAGCGTGGGAACCACGTGGAGGGTACCAGGATCAGATGTTTGTTCCCCGTATCTTAATTCTGCATTTTATATTGATGTCTAGAATTAAGACCCGACATGTATATGCGGAGTTGGGCCGCCTTTTTCTTTTCTGGGATTTGTTGTCGACCTAGCGGCACCGACCTGTTTATTATTTTGATTTGACTTGTTTTTGCTTTTTGCATCATATTGCATGTTTGTTCTTTTGATTTGACTTGTTTTTATTTTTTGCATCATATTGCATGTTTGCACTTGCATGTATTTTCCTTGTTTCTCTCTGTGATCTGTGATTTCACAATATAATTTAGACTCATTAAAGACCTTAAAATTGTAATTTTTCTACTTAAAAAATCCTAAATAAAATATTTAAGATAATTAAAATTTATTATTAAAATATTTAGGATTTAAAAATTGCAACATTTACTTTCCTGCATATATTAATAGGACCTCCACATTACTTAAGGATCGCTCTAGATAACTGCATCATATTTGCATGTCCCTAAGAGGAGTACCCGTGCTTCTCCAACTTGACTGGCCAAGCATAGCTCTTTATAGGTGGTTGTCTAGTTCGCATATGGTGTTATAAGGCTCTCTAACCTAGACGGGGTATAAGTGCTTTTGTTTGGAGCGTTTCCAGCTTTGTAGTTGAACCTCCACTTTCTTTTCTTTCCTAAGACATCCTCGCTATTTTGGCAGGCATAAGTCCCACCTCTTGGAGCTCTAGCTTTTAGTCATAGGATAGAGTTTCTTTCCTTTGACCTTAGGGCTACCGAGGTTCCCGAGGATGACACAATTCATGAATTGCTGACCAGAGATCTCAGGACATGTTGGGTCGACTACCTTCACGACCAGGTAGACTTATGGTCATAATAACTGTTGATGACTGGTTTGTGGTACCCCGACCTAGTTACCTCTACCTTCTAGGATCACTCTACCCTCCTTTTGTTGAGCCCCGTTTGAGCCCTGTTGCTCATTAACTTTGTTGATATCTTTTTGACGGCTCGATGTCGATGAGCTGTCGCTCATTTGAGCTTGTAGTGTTTATGACAAATTATGTTCTTTCTTTTCTAATCCTTTTAAATAATTTCAGATCGACCCTAGCTCACTACCAAGCTTCTAGATCATTAGGGATAGATTTGTGATTTAAGTTAAGTAATGTTAATCCTTATTAAACGATTGTATCATGCTTTATAATTTTTTGGGGCTTCAAATTAGTCAATTATTGTTTTCCTATCTTAAGCACCTCACCTGAGAATCTTTTATAATTAATCATCTTCCAACCCTCATTAATTGGATAACTTACACTTTTACCCTTTGGTTTGACCTAAAATTTTATTGGGTTTCAAAGTTCCATAATTGTCATTTTACCCTTGGGGCCTTTAATTTCAGAATTCCTTTAATTCAATCTAAATGACTATAAAAATTTTGTTGAATTGTTATTCATGGGTTAATTAAATTACCAAAGAAGAGTTTGTATTTTTATTTTTTTATTTTTATTTTATTTTTCAGAATTATTTTAATTCAAAATAAGAATTTTCAATGTTAACCCATTTAATTAACTAAAACATATACTTTTTTATTTTTTTTATTCACATTATTCTCCTCAATTTACTGAGCATAGGAGTATATTTTGTTTATTTTTAACATTCATCTACAACAAGTTATGAATTTTTAAAAGAAGCTGTAATTATTTAAATAAAAAATACCCTTTAATTTCCTACTTATCCACATCGGCACCACATGGATCTCATCTTCTCCCAAGCCTATGTTGTTTTGCATCTAACAAGCTTAAGTTTTTGGACNGCGGTGAAATGAACGCACCCTTAGGTAAAATCGACGTTTCGGACGTGATTGTTAAGTCCATTGCATCATCCGGAGTCGTTTCAGATCACTTTTTCAGCAATCGGACCCAAAAATGATAATTCACGCATTTTTAGCCCGCCAATAAAGTTGTGGCGAAATGAACGTTTTCCTTAGGAGAAATCGACATTCTGGATGCACTCGCATGATCCGTTTCGTCATTCAGGGTCACCTGGACAACCTCGTAGAAGACCCAGTCAAAAATGCGTCAAATTTAATTTTCGCCAAAATTTTGATTCACGATCAACATTTTCAAAATTTTGTTTAAGTTTTGATTAATCATGCAACATATGAAGGCGTAGGTGATGTGAATTGCAAAACTTAACGTGTCACCCCTCCGAAATCATAATATTCGTGCGCGAATGTAGGGAAGTCGTAATGGGTATTCCTGAAGCTTCTAAACCCTATGTGAACTCATTCTTGTACTTCACAAGTTAGTCCCAACCTTCCAAGTGATTGAGGTTTATGACCAGTCACGTAGGATTTTGAAGAGAGCTAAGATGTGGTTTGAATTTCTATACAGGTGGGTTCCATCTCTAGTCTTCTAGGATAGTCAAAGGGAAAATTCTATGACTAGATTTTAAGCACTAAGAGGAAAGAAAACACCTCACCAAAAATGAGGTCAACAACACTCTCCCTTAGACGTGACATCCCCTCCATCCAAGGTTTAGTGTGATACTCACTAGTTAGTGAAATCATTGCCCTGCCGGGCCATTATGTTTCGCAATGGATTTTAACATCACAAATGGTCAGTTTGTAAACTAAATGAAGAACCGGTGAAAATAACATCATAATTTTTTGAATAAAAAAAATATTCAAAATATTCTAACCACACATATGATTACTTCTTACTGCATGGAGAAAGAAAAAAAATACTCACAATTCATGGTAATAGCAAAACAAAACATTATATATATGAAAACCTAAGTTTACAAAACAAAAGTACAAATACTTATTTCTAACTCTTCCCCAAGCAATCCTCTGATGTTTTCTGACTAAACTTAACTCCACAAGGCTCACAAAAGACTCAACAAATACTCACAAGCACCACACTCTCACTATGGTTTGCTCATGCTCTTTCTCCCTCAACCCCAGCTCCTGGGTCATTTTCTTTAACTTCTTCCTTAGACTGGTGAGCCCTAGCTCAATTTTTCGCTTAGCCGTAACTGATTCAGACTCCAATTAGTCAACTATTTTTCTCTTCCCCTCCTCACAGATAAGGGACTTCAACTAGAAATGATCGATCAACCATGCATGAAGATTGAATCAGACAACAATCTCCTCTAATTCTGCGTACTTCTCCACCACAGCATGGAGTTCAAACCCTCTGACCAGACCACCTACGCTAGATGGCATGGATGTTCTGAAGTCTCGAACGACTCCCTACAAGGCAGACCAGTGTACCAGTCCCTATAGGTGTCCATCATGACATAGCATCTACTCAAACTCCCTCATAAATTATTTTCTCCCTCTATTGAACTTACCAATATCATAGGGGAGCATTCTTTCTGCGATAAGGAAGAGGGTAGTGAAGAACTCGTACCACCTGACTTTTTCCCTTTCTGACAGGAAATGACATGATCTCATGGTTTGTTCGTAGGAGTCTCCTCATCTCCAAAACCAGGCACCACTTCAACTAGGGATTATTGATGCTTTGCAACCCTTTTGCAAGGATCGATGAAGGGAACACCCAACTCCTCCCATCCCACAGATTTGTCGACAGAAGGTGCCTCTCCTTTAAAACTCAAATTTTAGGCACTGGGCGATTTGGAAAAAGCCTTCTGATGCCTCCCGAAAGTTCCCACATCTCTTCATGTAAATGAACAGTGAAAAGAATTTCAAAAAGTTAAAAAAGATGAAAGAAAGAGAGGAAAGTTCTTTATCAGTGCCAAGGGCACCCAACAGCTTCTGTGGCCATAAAGAAAGATCCTCCATCCCATGGGAAATCTTCGCCTTCAGTTTCTTTTTGATGTACATTACCACTACAATTTTTTTTTTCTCTCTACTTAGCATCCAACGTCTCTTTCAACTCCTCAGTTATATCACCAAAGTTTTTTTACCATAAGGTCTTATTGATCACCATTGTTTCTAAAAACTGAAATAATGATGAATCTTACCCCTCAATCATTTTGGCGTAGATGATTGTGGATTTTGATAGGTCCTTCAATTTTCTTGCATCCTACGTGATGGGCTGGATGAATATCCCCTATTCTTTCTGATTTTTGGTGACCACAAAGTTCATTCGCTAGTATGTTACCTTGCTCTCAATCCCAATCACTCAGAGTTTGTGGCAAAATAAGAAAGTTATGTGCCCATCCTTGTCCACTTTGAATCCAAGGAAGTATAAAGAGTGCTCGATGGAGCAGGGGATATCCAATCACATGAGAAAGATAACAAATGTCATGATAAGGGAGATAGACTTTGGTGTCACCTAAGCTGCTATGACACTATAGTGATTCAAAATTGAACAGACCTCTTGACGGAAAGATTTTTTCAATCCAAACGTGAAATGGTCCACATATATGACAAAACTTTCCCCATAGCAACCTGTTGCTCTCTTATTCTTCTCGGCCAGCCAAAGGACTATCCAATTCCTAAAGATAAATGATTTTTGGAGAGGACTTCTTTTTGTTTCACAGTTACCACAGACACTATATTGGAAGGGTAACAACAAAGAGCTTAGAATAATACTTAGGCTTCATAACTGACAAGTAAAAGGAGGAAGGTTAGAATGTTTAGGACATAAAAGGATCACTTACAAAAAGAGGCAACAAAGTAGGGTCCCATAGACTCTACTTATAACACACAACAAAATTCAAAATGACTCAAGGGCATAATGGTTTTTTTAGCACTTTAAACTGCATAAATGAGTCACATTAGACACACATTATGATATGCAAAAAAAATTAAAAAAATCATTTAAGCAAAATATTTATATTTACATTTAAATCCATCTGGTTACAACTTATCAGCTAGAAAGGAAATATTTAATAATACCATTAGTCGCAGCCTCGGTCGGTACATAACCTAATCGAGACAATAGCTTAACACTAACTCCCATCCTAACCTAAATATGTATACCCTTTTCTATTTTAAACTAAATTCATGAGAGCGAAGCTACCTCTTTAAAAAAACAAGTTGGTCAGAAGTGCTAAAACTTCCTTTCGAAGGATAGACTTTTGTGCTCACATCACTGCTAGCTCTTTCTCCAGCCTTTCCAGTTGCACGTTCTGAGGATGAGAGCGATCGACCTCCTGGATCAGTGGAGCTTGAACCTCACGGGGCCATATTCAAGCTGAGTCAGATGATCCCGACATATTGGCCACTTTAGACATGTCACCTGTTAAACACGATACGACACCCTCAAGCGGTCCTCCTGAATGCGTAGAGCCCTCAGCGGATCCTAAATCTAGAATAACTCTAGTTGCACCACACCATTCTCTACAAGAGGTAATGTGTTGGTGCCCTCACCAATGGAGGGCCCCATCATCTATGTATATTTGAGGTAGTGAAAAAGAAAACTCCTTCCTTGGTCTCATGTTTTATTGGCAAGGGAGGGGTAATAGTTCCAAGGGCATCAGGCAGAGAAGGATCATGGGCTGCCCCCCTAAGAAGCTATCCCTTATCCTAATTGCATATGTTATTGAGTATTTAATAATCATGAATGCCAACAATATTTTAAAATTTAAGATACCCTTATCCTAATTGCATCTGTCACTATTAAGGAGTGAGAGAATCGAGGCACTTAAATATGTCTATAAACAATGTGTTAGCACAAATCTCCAAAAAAATAGACAACTAACAGAGAAGAGAATGTGGTGGTCTTAGACATGCCATGGGTAGTTTGAGGGCCTGCTTTTACCTGCCTAGCTCTTACTGCCCAGGAGAAAATAACCCTATAGCTAGCAGAATTAGACTGACTTCTCAAATAGTCACTGATACTAACATCACATGGGCAAATCCACCAAGATTACTCAATCTGGTTGGGCGGATAATAAGAATTAATTGGATCTCAAGTAGTTGGCCACCACCTCTCGGTCAACCCTTCAGCAATAACTGCATGGGTAAAAATCCGGTCAGTCATTCTCTCAGACGCCTGACACATAGCCGCCCAAATTAATTTCTGGTCAAATGCCACTTCAAGCTGCAGATGATATAATTATGTATTAACCAAAATACTTCCTATTGTACCTACTTTACTAGGGATACAAAGCGTAATCTTACAACTCCCATTCCCATAAATAGGGTCTCATTTCATGAATAAATGTTACACAATTTTACTATTCATCATTGCTCTCTCTCTCTAATCTTTTCCTCTCTTTCAGGTGCTATCCCTTTTGCACTTCTTCCAGACAGATTTGGATTCAACAATATATAAAACCTAAGTTTAATAATAGTATGTATGTAATATGCATGTCACACTTTGGGTTTATGTCGGCACTAAAAAGTTAGGAGTTGTTAAGTTATTGGTTGCTAGGATGGATATCATAATACCAATTTTAATTTAATTTAATACATATATAATTTAAAAAAAAATAATATTTTAAATTTTTTAAAAATACAAGACCGAACCGATCTGGTATCCCTAGTAGTTTAAATAAATGAGTCTAATACCGCAAGTAGTGCACCTATCTTGAGGGATAAATAAATTACTTATTGGTGAAAGCTCGATTAAATAAACTAAAGATTGTATGACATCTGTTTAAGTCAGCGAAACCATTTTATATTGAACGACAAATTTCTCTATTTAATATGAAGAATTAAATATGGTTTATATTAAGCTAGGTTCAGAAAAGCTTCCTATAAGGGGAAGCCCCTATAGTTAATTACATCCTAGATAACTGAATTCACCTAAGAAAATTTTCGATAAAAATTAGGGAGATATTATCTTCAAACAGGTCGAAGGGTTAGGACTTTTCAACGAGATCAGACAGAGATGCGTGAAAGGGGAGTGCCTCAAGGTTGGAACATTTTACTTTAGAATCCAAGGAGGAAGAACTAGGAGATGTCATAGATTCGGAGGAGAACCTCAGTGACTTCCCAGACTATCCTATTATTTGACTTCAATTTAGAGAACAAATTTTTAAATATTTCATCATGTCAATTTTATTAATTAGGGCTTACATTCATGTGAAACAATCACACAAATAGCCTGGAAGAAGTGTGAATTTAGGTCGTGATAGACAACAACCTCAGAATCCTAAAGCAGGTTAGGGCTTAAATTGTATAGCAGAGCTATACAAAGGCCTAATGATAAAGTGAGGATTTATGTTGCATAAGCAACCAACCTCAAATTCCTATGAATTTGTTGTTTAATTCTAAAGAATGTTTTAGCTGGTGAAGACATGTTTTGCTGTTGTAGATGGTCGCGTCGAGCACAATGTTAGCTCCAAGCTCCTCATCGCAGCAAGTTTAGGTTTTCAAATATGTCAAGTTATGATGTTAAATCAGATGTCCCTATGGTTATGGTTCTTTAAATATTATGGAGCATGTTAAAGTTTATTAGAGCGACACCGATTAGGATCCCGCGGTACCCTCATTCCGACACCACTATTTTCTTTTGGATTCACTTAGTTCAAATGAGTTTACTAAACTCAACTCAATGAGTTCCATACTTTCTTTAGACTGTGGGAAATCTCGTTATCAACCATAGGTTACCTCCTCCGAGGGATTCCTGATCATCTGATAGAGATATCTTAATTTAGCTGTAATAGTTTTTTTGTGATGTTTGTGATTAAATTTTGAGTTATTTTATATATTGAATGTTTTGGCGGTGAATTTTATCTTGGTTGATTTTTTGGTTTTGGTTTCAGTTTTGTGGCTATCCTAAAAATTTTATTTTTGACATGTAGGGTGACATCGTTGTTTAACATGCAAGTTTATAAACATAAAAGTACAGTATAGAAAGTATAAGAAAAGAAGTTATTGTAATCTGTAAAATGTGTACCTGTCGAGTCTTCTCGTTCCTCCACCTAAAAGTTTAGTACAGGTACACTTTTTACAGTAGAAAATTTTGCAGGAGTTAAAACATGCTTATAAATAGGGAGCTGATATATATATAAATATATAATTTTGCAGGAGTTAAAACATGCATATAAATAAAGTAGAAAATACAACTTTGAGGTGTGTCTACCAGATCATGTCATATATTGGTGGTTCCAAATTTTGAGAATGATATCATTAAGAAAATCATAATAAGTCTAGATGTCCTTCAAGATTTCCAAAGAATTATGAAGAAGTCTCGGGTAATACCCTCGACATTTCATAGTCCCTGGAACTATCTTGAGTTCATTTTGATCTTATTATGTTTTCTATATAGTTCACCCAGTTAATACCCTTATGCTCAATGAATTATGATGTTTTGATTATCTCTTAAGTGGATAATCATTACTTGATATCTCACTTATGAATCATATAGATAAAGACCATTGAGGGGGCAAGTTAACTTAATTAAGCAATTTAATTAATTTGATTTTTAAGGAATGGGCTTGTAGTGTTTTGAAAGATTTTAAATTATTTATAAGTTATTTTATAAACCTCATTAGATAATATTTTGATTAAGCCTAGTTCACTACTAAGCCTTTAAGATTTAATTGGTAGATTTTTAATTTTAAGAAAAAAGGGTCTCTAATATTTATATTCTTAATCCTTATCATGAATTATAAATCATCTCAAAATCATTAGTTGGGGGTTTAAAATTAGTGAGTTATGATCTTCTAAAATCATACCCTCATCGTAATATCTCCCTATTTAAATATTTTTTAAAATTTCATTAATTTGAAAATTACACATTTATCCTTTATAAGATCAAAATAAGATTGGTTACTGCCACTTATCCATTTTATGTTTCAATCATCAAGACATGTCAATTAAGATTATTTGTTGCCCATTTAGCCCTTCGGTTAAGCCTAAATATTAATTATGCCTTAAATTCCAAAATTACTCTTTTGCCCTTAAGGCCTTAACACCCTACAATTCTTTAAATTAGACTCAAATGACTTGAAGATTTTATGTTACCTCACTTATGGGTTAATTAAACCATCGAAGGTGAATAAGTGATTTTTTCTGAATTTATTTAATTTATATAATTATTTTTAATGCAAAAATAGGGATTTTCAAAGAAAATTTAATAACTCACCCAAAATAAAACCTCTGCCCTTAAGAAAATTATTGGAGGTTCACCTAGGTTAGAGGACCACTTAGATCAATTTTCATAATTTTAGATTTTTAATTCAATTTTTAAAATTATTTGTTAGTTTTGAGCATTAATTAAATATAAAATAATATTTAAGTGGAAAATTAAGTTTTATATTTTTAATAAATCTCTCTGAGTCCAGGGAACCCCAAAAAATAAATTTCAATTTTTTGTGAATTATATTTTAATTATTGGAATTATCTTAGTGAGAAGTTAAAGAAACTTCATTTTTAAGCTTTTAAAATTAATATTTTGACTTATAAAAATATGAAAATTATTTTAATTGGTCTCAAGTGATCAGGAAGCCAAATGTGACATTTTAGTATGTTTTTACCATTTTGCATTTTTTATGATTTTTAATTACTTTTTAATTATTTAAATGCCAAAAAATGGTTAAAAAATGAAGTTTTTATTTTAATTCTAATTTTATTTTTCTTAGGTTCTTCTGGTCATAAGGAGCTCCCAAAATCAATTTAATAATTTTTTGAGTTGTTTTTTATTTATTAGAATTATTTTAATGGTAAAAATGTTATTTCACTTAATTAATCCATTTGAGTGATCAAATTAACTCCAATTGACTTGAAAGTTTTATGGGGAGCTCCTCTAACATTAGATTAGATTGTGGAATAGTTTTTATGTCATTTACATTTATAATTACTCCAAATTAACTTTCTTTTCATTTTAAGGGTTAAAGACAGTTAAGGTTATTTTTAAGGAGTTAAATCAAGTTTATATTTTTTCTATGATCCTCTAACCACTGTGAACCTACCAAAATAAGTTTTATATTTTTTATGAGTATTTTAATTATTATGATTTTTATACCAAAATAGGGGTCATTAACTTGAAAATTAGATATCTCTAGTTGGAGATGCCCCCTGACTTTGGAAAAATTAGGGGATATGCCTAACAATAGAAAAATCAAAAGCCCCATGGTCCCATGCCATGGTGAAATGTCTATGCACATGGAGAATCAAAATAAGGAAAACACCATTTAATGATTAAAAAAATACATGCATCGAATGGACATGAAAATATTTTCACATTGTTCTCTTCTGTTCACTGAGTAAGAGAGTATTTTTATTTTATTTTTGTGATTTTTCTACATAAAGATATAGATATTTGAAGTTTTGGTAATTAAATAATTCAAATGAAATCCTAATTTTCTTCTTAAGTAACGCGGCGCTAACTGGATCCTCGTACGCGTCGAATGACCACGCGTTGCCACGGGATTGCGTGCCACCATCTGAGTCAGCCCACCTTTTTGCACCCTCCCTTCATCTGACGCGATCTTAACCACATATGTGATACACGCCTAATCTGATGGCGGTCCGTCATCGTCCCCAACAGATCAAACCCGGGAGCTGTCCACCTTCTAGACATAATATCTCGCTCGATTATCAACCAAATCAAGTGATCTTTGTTCTTATCGACTCATCTCGACGAGAGGAACATATCCATATGGCTAATTAACCATTAAATTGATTCTATAAACATGTAGAATTAAAATAAGCTCAGTTTAGAATTAGTGTTAAATACCTTTCCCAAGAGGTGTAGCCTTGATTGGCTACTTCCAAAAGCTTGCCTTGAGTCCAAAGAGCTCCTACATGAAGCCTCGAGCAGTGGTGAAATGTCTAGATATGAAATTGACCAAGGTCGAATTAGGGGTTCGATCAAAGTCCACCCTAGTGTGCTCTAGTGATGGGACTTCTATGGGGGGATCTTCCTCTCTCACAATGGGGATGGTGTGGGTGCATTTAATTTGCATTTGGTTGAGTATTTGTGGATGTACTGTTTCGGCCAATGGATTGAGCTCCAAAATAGAGCTCAAGCAGTGGATTTGAGTGGTTAAGGATGGTGGGATTAAGCTACATAGGTTTTAAGGAAGCTCTGGAAGTAATTTGATAGAGTCTCCCCAAGGAAATTTAAGCTTTTTTTAATTTGTCCATAATCAGGAGTTTAAATAAAGGGCGAAGAAGAGGCCATATGAGGACTCATTTTGGATGCTCAATATGCTAGTTCATCCATATGAGCTTTTCAAAAGGAGTCAGGAGACCACTCAAAATGTCACAGGGCTTGGGGAAAGTGAAAAAGTGTAGTGTGTGCAAGTTAGCCCCACCAAAACCAGATCTCCCAGAGTTAGTCCTAAGGCCTGACCATCCTATGGAGGACTCTCCTTGAGCTCCTCCATACCAACCCTGCCTACTAAGTGCTAGAGATTAGGACCAACATGTGGAACTTCAAGTTGAGTAAAGAAGAGTTTGAAATTTTTAATGGTGAGGGTTCCTATTCTAGTCCTCTAGAAATAGTCAACAAGAAAATCCTATGGCTAGACTTTAGGCTACTAAAGAGCAAAAACTAGACCTCAACCAAAAATAAGGTCAACAAATAGACCCCCCCAATAGGTGTGGTGTGTTGGATAAGCACAACGTGTGTATTGGCGTTGACCAATGAGATCAACCAAGCCAACACATATTTATAAGTCAACATACCTAAGAAAAAGAGGAGATTTGAGTTATGGTTGTTTCCGTTGGGGAATTAACAAGTGAACATCCGATCAAAATTGAGGATTCAGAACTCTTGCTAGGGATTAAAAGGTGGATTTCAAATTATCAGGTTTCAGGTATATTGAATTAGAATTCAGGTGTTGGCCCCAAAATAGGAATTGAAATGCGGGTATCAATTCTGGAAAGAGAATCAGATGCCTTACTACATTTAAGGTGGTCTTAAATCAAACTCAAAGAATGGGAGTAGGATATCTTGCATTGATCAAAGGTCTTATTCCCTCAACCCCAAAAATTTGATATTTGGACCACTGCAAAGCAATGTGGGATTATATCCTCTTCTCCGAAGGTTGATAATATTGCTAAGCAATGTGTAAGCAGATTATGTATCTTCTTCCCTGAATGTTGATATTATTGCTAAGTAATGTGAAAGTGGATGTATGTGACCTCTTCCCTCGAAAGTTGATATTATTGCAAAGTAATTTGTATCCTCTTTCCGAAGGTTGATATTATTGTTAAGCAATGTGAAAGTGGATGTATGTATCCTCTTCCCCTGAAAGTTGATATTATTGCAAAGCAATGTGAAAGCAGATGTCTGTATTCTCTTCTTTAAATGTTGATATTATTACAAAGCAATGTGGAAGCAGATGTCTGCAACCTCTCCCCCTGAAAGTTGATTTTATTGCTAAGCAATGTGGAAGCAGATGTCTGTATTCTCTCCCTCAAAGGTTGATATTATTGCTAAGCAATGTGGAAGTAGATGTTTGTATCAGCTTCCCTGAAGGTTGATATTATTGCTAAGCAATGTGGAAGTGGATGTATGTATCCTCTTCCCCGAATGTTGATATTATAAGCAATGTAGAAGCAGATGTTTGTATCATCTTCCCCGAATATTGATATTATTGCTAAGCAATATGGAAGCAGATGTTTGTATCCTCTTCCTCGAAGGTTGATATTATTGCAAAGCAATGTGGAAGCAGATGTTTGTATCCTCTTTCCAGAAGATTGATATTATTGCTAAGCAATGTGGAAACGGATGTTTGTATTCTCTTCCCCGAAGGTTGATATTATTGCTAAGCAATGTGGAAGCAGATGTCTGTATCCTCTTCCCCGAAAGTTGATATTATTGCAAAGTAATGTGGAAGCTGATATTTATATCCTCTCGAAGGTTGATATTATTTCTAAGCAATGTGGAAGCGACTGTCTGTATCTTCTTCCCCGAAGGTTGATATTATTGCTAAGCAATGTGAAATCGACTGTCTATATCCTCTTCCCCGAAAGTTGATATTATATGGAAACATATCACTACATTGGGAAGGAATGCTTAAGGACTCAGATCCAACCTAAGAGGTATCAGGAGAAGATCAGATTGAGAAGGAAAAATCAAGGACTTAGATCCAACTCAAGAGCCTATCAGGAATATATCACTACATAGAGAAGGAATGCTCAAGGGCTCAGTTCCAACCCAAGGGGTAGCGGGAGAAGATCATAATCTCAGTGCTGCTCGAGAACAATATGAACATAGTGCAGAGAATTCATGGTGTTAATCTTATAGATATGTGGCATGTGAAGATTGTCAATGGTGAGAACAACTTATGAATTTTTGTGAGATTTTGTGAGATGTTATGCATAATGTAAAATTTTGCGAGGGTGTAAAGAAAACTAGTGCATACCAAGATAGTCACGCTGCACAAGCAAAGAGTAAGAAACCTCGAACCTGAGATAAAAAAACTCAGAAAATTTATCATTTTCTTTTCTTTTTGTTTTTATCATATTTAATTATCAAAATATATTTTCAAAATTTTAATTTTAGTTGGATTATTTCCAAAAAATATTTTAAATTTTAATATCAGGCATTCGTTGTATCGTTCTTTGTTCATTATAATTTAGAATCATCGTATGGTTCCGTGGCACTTTATCAATCACATGAAGAGGGCAATTTGACTAGCAAGTTGAAACTTGAAAGAAATTTCATTAATCTGCTTCAAATATGAGTTACAGACTGAGTACATGCTGAAGTATCAAAAGACAACATGTTGAACACATCTGAAACACCATATACTGAATACATTTCATAAGCTGAACATATCTAATACATGTCTCATCATATCTGCTGCATCAAAATAGAATACATGAATGTGCCAGCTGACTGTCCATCTTCAGTGGGGTGAGCTTCTGATCAAGCTGACCTACTAAGCCACGCTCCAGGTTAAAAACTCCCTTTGTGCGTATTTAGAGGTACAACCTTCTCATAGCTCATAAGGTTGCGGTTCTTCCAATTTCGAGTTTGGAAGGAACTCATGGTATCTTGTCATCTTGCATTCTTTTGAAAGTTACTGAAACTCTGGGATATCACACTCCCGGGATGCAATGTTTGGCCAAATCAGCTCCATTTCTTTTCAAAACCAGTACTAAACCCATTGTCAATGGGATCTCCATGGACCCTCTGAATTCCCCATGGCCAATGACGTCAATTCCTCTTCCAAAGAGTATGTTGCTTCTGCTCATGAAAGAAACCGTGCAAAAAGGTCTGATGAAGTCATGGTGGTCAATATGGGCAGGAATGCAATCCCTCTTCTCATAATGTTGATTATGCAACTGTTCAGGATGCAGTTGGGTGGCAATATACTCCATCGAATCAGCCTCTTGACCATTCTTTTTATTTCATAAGTCATTGGATCCACCTCATCATACCTTAAGATTTCAGGGGAGTTCTCTTGCCTATCTTCAGTAAAGTTGTAACAACAACCATATTGAATGGTTATTCTTCCTTTCCCGCACATCCATTTTCACGGCTCTGAATAAGTTATTGGCCTTAGTTGACTGGCTCGACCTCTATCCCTTGGGTCGAATACACAGTTTAAAATTCTCTTCTCATCATTTTCTGAGAAAACTCCAGTGTACATTGCCAAACCTTCCAAAATGTTGACCACTTCACCTCAAATTTCTTCATAGAACTCAAATTCATTTCTTTTAACTCTGCACATTCTCTCTAACTCTGTTGTAGAAATATCATCAAAATGTATGTGCGGTCTTCTTGTCTTGACATTTTCAGGCAATGGGATGTATAACTCCTCATCTGGATGCCCTGTCTCCTGGCCTCCCATACCTGCGACTGTAAAATCTTGAAAAGAACTATTGCAATCCCAATGTAGAATGTTGCATCTAGGACATTCAACAAATGCTCCTCCAATAGATGTTATCATGGGGATTTCAACATTGCATAGTGGGCAACCTTTGTAGGAATCATGTAGTATCTGTTTGCATCGGCTCTATGGCCGAATCCAACTCATCCTCTGTATCAGTGGGCTAGAAAAGGTCTCCCTCATACATGGCTCATAAATCTTCCCCTCAGAAATAGGAGTGAGTAAACTTGTTGCTTCTTTCTATCATCTTATTTCTTCCCACTTGAAGGCTCTATGTTTGCGTTGGTTGACATTGTGACGTTGCGCTCTTCTGAGCGGTGCATCCCACACTCTCTCCTCATTGACACCTACTAAATCCCATGTTGGAGCAGTTATCAGGGACTGTAATCGACTGGTTCCTTCGACTGTATATGTTGTTGAGTGATCATCTTCTTCCACTTCTGTGAGGAGTCTTCTCTGGTGCCCATCTTTAGCAGAGATGATAACCCTTCCTTTTCCCGGTGACTGAAAATGTCCATCAGGGGATTTTTATATTCCACATTGACTTGACTGAAGTTTAAGTCCAAGTCTATAATACCACCCTGAGCAGCCCTTTCCTCATTCAGTGCGAGATTGAGACCATCTTGAAAAGAGAAAATCAGCTTGTGTCCCGACATTTCTTCTGCATAAGACAAAAAAATATCAGTGTGCTGACATTCATCATGAACAAGAACAAGAACGAAACACTTATCAAAATTTAATTATTATTATTTTCAAATTTTATTTATTTAATTTAATTTAATTTAATTAGTTTATGAAATTAGAAACAGAAAAAGGAAACAAAAATGGGCAAACCCAAATTTTTTTTATTTTATTGAGGTAAATTTATTACAAAAGTTGGGACCCAATCACAAACATTTCACCAAATAAATAGCCCAGAACAATCAAAATTTCAAAAGTAAATGTTGATTTCAAGCAGTGTCACATCGGATAATATATCTTCAAGTAACGGCCATTAACCGGCAATATAGGTCTTTCGCCTTGAAAATCCACCAGCTGGTAAGATCCTCCAGAGTAAACTTCTTCTATGACAAATGGTCCCTCCCATGTTGGTTCAAAATTTCCACCTATTTTATGGTGTGTAAGAATAGTTTTTTTAAGAACGAGGACATGATCACCAACTTTAAACGTCATTGGGCGGATCAATTTGTCATGAGTCTGCACCATCCTTACTTGGTAGAGCTTCAAGTGTTGTTGTGCTTCTAGTCAATTTCCTTTGAGACTTTCCAATTCTTCAAGTATGAGTTTTGCACTTTCCTCAGTTGTGATTTGATTGCCAATAATGAATCTGAGAGATGGTGTCTGAACTTCTAACGGTAATACGGCCTCAGACCCTTACACAAGTGCGTAGGGTGTACATTGAGTGGGAGTCCTGAACGTCGTCCGAATGGCCCACAAAGCTTCTAATAGTTTGTTATGTGATCTCGGCTTAATGTTTATGCACAGTATAACAATAGTTCTGATGATATTTTTCACTTAAATTTCCTTATTTTACAATAAAACCAAAAACTTGATCCTGAAGAAAAATAAGAATTTAACTTTTTAATTTATATATATTTATATTGGGAAATTACACAAGTATAATTATCGTTATCAAGTAATATATGACTTTTTGATTAAGATCTGAATATCAAACCCATAGTAAATATTATGTAATATGCACTTTTTAGAAAGTTTTTCTATTTTTAAAAAGATAATTACTTAAACTAAAAATAAGTTTTACAGGAATTTAAAATTTAAATATTTTTGATATTTTTGATATTTTAACGAAACAGTAACTAGGAATTTAAATTTTAAATATTTTTTGTATTTTTTGATATTTTAATGAAACAGTAATAACTTAAAAAGATAACTAAAGTTTTTGTAGAAGAAAATCACTTAATATGAAAATATCTTTCTTCTTATCATGAATCAGTAATAAATTTAAGAATTATGTTGTGGAAGTATGCAAATTGTGTTATGTCAAATATGAGCAATAATATTCTTTACCCTTACTAGATATGCTATAAAAAACATTGGCTAATTTAAATTTTGAATAGTTCTGAAGACCGGCTAGGCTGGGAAGATACTAGCTCTCACTCTAGAGTTTCCTTGATTCTTTCCACCTAAGGGCTAACATTCTCGTATCAGAACCTAAAACAATAAACCAAGTTGGGGGCTTTAACATGTCATTTTAAAGTCCTCTAACTCTACACCCTTCAATGAATATTTCCCTATTTATTTGCACTCAAGATCTTCTCGTATCAGAACCTAAAATAATAAACTAAGTTGGGGGCTTTAACCTATCACTTTAAAGTCCTCTTACTCTACACCCATTAATGAATATTTCCCTATTTATTTGCACTCAATCATGTGAACTACATTCTCATTCATACAACCTCATGTGATTNATGTATTTTTTCTAAAGATAAATTAACATATTTTTTAGAAACACTCAATATAAACATTAATTTGAATGTCAAAAAACTATTTTATTTCAAATTAAAATCTAAATAAAAAAAAATAGTAATCTCAAACATCCCCTAAATTATTAGAGGGATTAGTTTCTAAACTTGCAAAATAATGGCATGTAAATTATAACATTTATTATATTTTAAATCCAACTATACATCAATATCATAGATAAATTTGTCACCCTTATATTTTATGTCTACTTAAAAATTACATAAAATATATATAAAAAAAAATTGAAAAAAAAAAAGAAAGCTAAATAAAGAAGGTTTTACCCTCCAAATGTTTTCATTTCTCTCCCCTTTCTTTCCGTGTAGTGGTTACTGAAAGCAATATGGATTTTTGCATTTGGGCAGTAGCACATAATTGAAGCAATAAAGTTCTGTACAGTAACATTGAAAGCATCGGCTGTAGAGTCGGCCCACCATGTAAAAGAAAGAAATAAATAAATAGATAAGATTAGTATGATGCATGAACCATGCAGATAAATTAACGTTTAATGCCAGACTTTATATGATTTTAATGACCCGGCAAAGATTTGAAGTTTGAGCAACTCTTCTTTTACAGCATCATTTAATTCGATTCTCAGATAGAAATCATATTGATCCGGAAGAATCTCAATACACATTTGGACTATAAATTCAAAAATCAAATTTTAAAATATCCACACTCCAATTTATGATCAATAAAAGTGTCCAGGTTAGACAAAATATATGACATCAAAATAATCTAATCTAAGTTCAAATAAGTTCAAATCATGCATTTAAAATAAATGGTCTCCACTTTTAACATATTTATATTCAAATCGAGCATCTTGACAAGACAAATATTACGAGCCTAAGATCAATTAACTCTAACGTCATTAGGACATTCAAATAATCATAAAAGCACATTTAGTCAAGGAAATTACTCGAGATTGTTTAATATAATGATTCAGATTCATGCAATATTTATAGAGAATGACATTCCCAAAATTTCAAATTAAAACCCCCACATTTTTTTTATGGGAGAAAGCTTAACAAGTTCAGAGATATTTAGGCTTCCCAAGCTCCACCACCATTGATCACCATCGCTACTGACAGACTGCAATTGACACCACCACTGAACCAATGTTGGCCTGCCACCACCTTCATTGTCAACACATCATCACTGCTAATGCACAATCGTTCCCTCAACACCGCCGTCATAACTCCTAGGCCACCATCTTGGGGCCACAATTCGATCAACACTGTCGTCACTACCACACCACCGTCATCTGATCGTTAGCACTACCACACCATCGTTGTTTGACCACCACCATCGTTGCCACTAAACAACAATCATTAGTTCTTAGTCCAACCACCACCATCAGTGTTATCAAACCACCGTAGGCGTGTTGCCACCATCACTGGACCATTGTTGCCCTTCGATCACCATCACAATTCTTGGACCACTATTTTCTGACCACCACTATCATCGTCGCGGGACCATCATCATATGATCGCTGCCACAATCAAACCACCACTGTCTGGCTACCATTGCTGCAGTTGTTAGACCACCGTAGTCTATTCACAACCACTTTTGGACCTCTACTGCTTGGCCACCATCATCATTATCGTCAGGTCACCATCATCAAGTCCCTATAATAGACGATGCTGGCATTAAATTTTTTGGCACCCAACCTCTATCGTCGCTCTTCCTTTACAACATCTGGTTTCTCGGCACTTTCCTAATGTATTATGTCACTCCCCTAGAAAAAATCAAGTCACATTGTTAAACCCCACTTATATAATATTTCTTTCAGGCTATTCAAGAGCTTGTAAAGTCTTGAAAGCTATGTAGACATAATGGAATCATTTCACTGAGCTAGGCTTCCCTTTTTTATTTTCCTGTAGAAAACTCTTGTTGTTCCCTTTACCAGCTCTTCTTTTATCTGTATGCGTGTCAGATCTTCATACAATAATAGGACATTTATACATCGTTATCACTATGAATTTACTATCACACAACAGTTTGACATTAATCGTGGGGAATCACTCCCATCCTTGCAAAATACATAATAATTAATATATGACCAACTAATTTAAGAATTTCAATCTTATATAAGCTAATTGACTTTCAAACCCATGATGACCAAAATTCTTGTCGATGCTCCTCATAATATAATCTATGATAAGATGTGAATATTTCCTATTAGGGGACAAGAACAATTTATTGACTCATTGCAATCTTTAAAGGTCTTCACTCTTACCCAAGATAGTCCTCCATCACCCTTTCCTAATGGGATTCATGCTCCCAAGCACTGACTTAGAAGAACAGGACTACCTTCACTATATTTTAGAATGGTCTTTCATGTAAACCTCTAATCCCAACTGTTTATATGCAACAATATAAAAATGTCTTTGATGATATTTTTCACTTATTTTTCCTTACTTTGCAACATAACCAAAAACTTGATCCTGAATAAAATAAGAATTTAAAATTTTAATTTATATATATATATATTTGGATACTACGCAAGTATACATATCATTATCAAGTAATATAGAATTTTTTTATTAAGACTTGGACACTTAATCCACAAGAAAAATAACCAATATGCACTATTTATAAACAAAACTTCTATTTTTAAAAGACAATTACTTAAACTATAGATATTTTCACAGTAAATAAAATTTAATTCTTTTTGGTATTTTTGATATTTTGACAAAACAATAAAACTTTTGAAGAAAACTTGAGTTTATGTAAAAGAAAAGCACTTGATATGAAAATATATTTCTCCTTATCATGAGTCAGTAATAATTATGGGAATTATGTTGTGGAAGTATGCAACTTGTGCTGTGTCAAATAGGAGCAATAATATTTTTTACCTTTACTAGAGATGGTATAAAGAACATTGGCTAATTTAAAGTTTAAATATTTTTGAAGACCGGTTAAGCAGGGAAGATACTAGCTCTCACTCTATAGTTCCCTCGATTCTCTCCACCTGGGGGCTAAAATCTTGTATCATAACCTAAAATAATAAATCAAGTTGGGGGCTTTAACCTATCACTTTAAAGTCCTCTAACTCTACACCCTTCAAAGATTATTTCCCTATTTATTTGCACTAAATCATATGAATTACATTCTCATTCATACAACCTCATGTGATTCTTTCCAATTATTGACTGAGACAATACCAACCTGGTTCTTACATGTTCTCACAATAAATTTTAACATCTGTATAGGCCAAATCAAGAAGTAAATGAAGTGCATGGATTTAAATCATCAAAAATTCTTCCAACATTAAAGATCAATATTCTCCACAACTTCATCCGACACTTAAATTACTTATCATTTTAAGGAGAAAGATAAAGAAAATAACTAATAATCTATGGAGAAAATAAAACCACACTTTAGTTTAAAAGTAGAAATCATTATCAAACCAACAAGAAGTCTCGAATAAAACCAAATATAGTTTAAAAAATAAAGATAAAAACTTATCTCAAATCCTCCACCAAACTCTTGAAATTCTTTTGAATCTCTTCTCTTTTACAACACTCTTTCTCTCTAAATAAAATTAGAAACAAAAAGGATAAAGTAAATTTGTGGTGCCTGAAAACCTCTCCAAAGCTATCTCTAACTCTTCTCAGAACTCCCCCGTTCCAGGACTTTCAAGCACACTTTAAAAAGTCTCAACTTCCATTTTTTATAGATCTCCAAGAGGTGCTTTAATAAATCTTCAAAATGTGTCCCAATTTGATGTATTCTCTAAAGGATGCCTTCTTTCATAAGTTTTCTAACCATATTTTCATTTCTAGTGGACATAATGATATGCCTAAAAATGTACTACTTTTCATGTTATATTTTATAATGATATTGCACTTTAAAGATATTTTTTCTTGTATTTTTTGTTATAAATATATCAAATTGAAGAATTTGGAGTGATTGGAAAAAAAAGGAACACAAATGGACCAAAACAGAGCAAACCGGAGAAAATCAGGTCGAACTGGGGCACACCGAAGCCAAGGGGACATAAATTGGACACTTAAGTGCCTCTTCTTGGCACGTAAGCACCCAAAATGGTGCTTAGGTGCCACCCAGAAAGAGAGGAGGGCGCTTAAGTGCCCAAAAAATAGTGTTTAGGCGCCAAAGACAGTTTTTAGCATATCTTCTAGAATATACATCAGATTAGGACAATTTTTTAGGCGTTTTTTCGTGAATTCTTGAAAAAATCATTGGAAATGTGAAAAGGGACTTTATAAAATAATTTAGGGTGTTTATAAGAAGTTATGAAGAGTCACTTGAGGCACCATTTAGAAGATTGATTGAATCTGGACATTTTTTAAGGGACACTTAAGCATCTCTTGGGAAATTATAAAAAAAAGCTTGGAAATGTTTTTAAAACAGCTCTTGGAATTTGGAACTAACTGGAAGAGGAGAAGAAGGCTTGGAGAAGAGGAAGAAGTCTTGGGAGTGAGCCCCAAGTGGTGCAGCAAGGTGAGAGAGAAAGAGAGAGTGTGAGAATTTTATCTTTTCTTTTCACTTTGTCCTTGGAGAGGATTGTAAAGAGATTGCTTTTTCTACAGAAGGAGAGTTTGATTTCCATCAAAGATAAGTATTTTAATTGTATTTTGATTTGATATAGTAC
The DNA here is from genome assembly GCA_002079205.1 of Phalaenopsis hybrid cultivar. Lineage (NCBI taxonomy): Eukaryota > Viridiplantae > Streptophyta > Magnoliopsida > Asparagales > Orchidaceae > Phalaenopsis > Phalaenopsis hybrid cultivar. Next base: position 249,626 of record JXCR01146619.1, read on the forward strand.
TTTGTTTATTTGGTTTCAAAGTCTTGCTCAATGAAAAATTCTTGTTGTTTCTTCATGTATAGTGAGTAGTTTTCTTTACTCTTCTCTCTAATAATAAATTAGTATGCATGTTTAGGATAAATAGTTGTGTATAATGAGAATTTATTGTAGTGATTTTACCTTTTTCTTCATTTACATGTAAACTTGATCAACTTGCATGTTAAAATCTGTTGTGAGAACCTGTAAGATCCGGGATGGTGTTGTCTCAGTCAACTGTAGTAGAATCACATAAGATTGTATGGATGAGAATGTATTCCATATGGTTGAGTGCAAATAAATAGGAAAATAATCTTTAATGGGAGTCAAATTAGAGGACTTTAGAGTGACAGGCTAAAACCCCCTAATTTGGTCTATTATTTTAGGTTTTGATGCAAAATGTTAGCCTCCAGGTGGAGGGATAAGTTGGAACTCTAGAGTGAGAGCTAGTATCTTCCATGCCTAGCCTGTCTTTAGAACTATTCAAACTTTAGTTTAACCAATGTTATTTATAACATCTCTAGTATGGGTAAAGAATATAATTGCTCCTATTTGTCACAATCTCTCTCGCTACTTATTTTACTTTTACACATGTCAGTAATTTCATTGCATGAGGAAGAATACTTTTAATATATTAAACCCCACTTTCTGATTTTTACTAAGTATTTTGGTTTAGAATTATAAGTAGTATTGTAGTGATAATTGTAGGATAAAATCAAAATTAAACATTTATCGACCTTCCAAGCTAGGGCATGTTATTCTAGACTATAACTTCTCTTGAAAGCCGTTGTGATAAACCTCGATCTTCATGGGATCAATATTCAGAGCTTAATCAAAAAGTTCTATATTACTTGATAACGATATGTATACTTGCGTAGAATCCCTATTATTTAAAAATATAATTGAAATCTTACTTTACTTGGGATCAAGTTTGGGATTAGGTTTTTCGTGTCATTACTGAGGATTAAAATCTTTAAGTAGTGGTGTCAGTTTCATAAATCCTCACATATACAAAATATCAGGATCACATAACCACCCTCTTTAGCCAATAGATGTCTCAAATGTCCCTTCAAAATTCAGAAAAATGAAGTAAACCATCACATAGTTGCCTCTGTCACTTAAGCGCAGGGCCTCTGACACTTAGGCGCGACCTTCTCTGTTTCACCGGCGCTCAAGCACCGGATCTGACACTTAGGCGTCAAAACACTTTTGCACCTTTTTCAGATTTTTGCTCCAAATTTGATCTTTTTTCACTCATTTTAGCATTTTTCACTTTTTACTTGTACCTGAAAGAAAAACACAAATACTTTCCATTAAAGCGCAATATTTCATAAATAAGTTTAAAAATGTGTCTAAAAACCCTATATATTTTAGGTGTATCAACCTCCTTGGAAAGGAAGTGATTGGGTAGCCTCTTTGTCTTTCACTTTGATATCTAACCTATGGGAACTAATTCTAAGATGATTGACAAACTTCTCTACAACCTCGACAGATTGTTTACTTCAATTTTTTGGGCATGATTGTGATTAAGTAGTCATCTAATTATCTATTTAGATATCCAGTCTACGAGAATCAATTATAAATTGGGGTTAACTTTCCCAACAACTTTGAATGGTCACTCATATTAACATATTAGATATGAAATTATTTAAACAAGCTCTTGACATGAAAAGAAGTATTATTAACTAGCTATTCTATATTTTTTTCATATATATATATAAAACTTACCAATATATTCAAATTCAACATACAATCCCAAGCTGGGCTTGTACTCCATGGATGAGGATTTAGCCAAAATCTCAAAAGGGCAGTAATGGTCAGAATACATACCAAAATTATCATTAGCTTGAGATCCATGTGGCAGTCATCCATTCCTAATTAAGATAAAATCAATCCTAGGAAGATTCAATTCAATCTCCTCCATGCATGTTTATGTTGTTGAGTAATATTTTGATGCATAGCCTCAAAATTCAATAACATATCTATATATCTCTTTTGTAGATATTAATTTCATCGTGTAATGATTTGCCTAAAAAATGTACCATTTTTCATGCTATATTTTATAATGATATTACACTTTAAAGGTATGTTTTCTTGTTTTTTTGGTTGTAGGTATATCAAATTGAAGAATTTGGAGTGATTGGAGCAAAAGGAAAAAAAATGGACCAAAATGGAGCAAACCGAAGCAAATCGGGTCAAACAGGGTACATCAGAGCCATGGGTACCAAAACCAGTGACTTAAGTGCCTGTCCTTGGCACATAAGTGCCGAAAATGGTGCTTAGGTGCAACCAAACAGAGAGGTGGGTGCTTAAGCGCCAAAAACAACATATCTCATAGAATATACATCGGATTTAGATGATTTTTGAAGCGTTACTTCCTGTGTCTCTTGCGGAATTCATTGGAAATGATAAAATGGACTTTATAGAAGAATTTGGGCTAGTTATAAAGAGTTTTGAAGAGGCACTCGAGGCACCATTTGGAAGATTCAATGAATATGAACATTTTTTAAGAGACACATAAGAATCTCTTGGGAAATTATAAATAAGGCCTGAAAATACTTTTAAAAAGACTCTTGGACTCTTGAACTAATTGGAAGAGGATAAGTCGAGGAACTAAGCGTAAGCCCAAAGGGGGGTGACAAGGTGAGTGAGAAAGAGAGAGAGTGAGAAATTTCTTCTTTTCTTTTTCACTTTGTTCATGGAAAGGATTGTAAGGAGATTACTTTTTCTATACAATGAGATCTTAATTTTCATCAGATATAAGTATTTTCATTATATTTTGATTTGAATTTAGTACTTCATTTTCATGGCTTTACAGACTTGTTCAATGAAAAATTCTTGTTGTTTCTTCATGTGTAGTGAGTAGTTTTCCTTACTCTTCCCTCTTACAATGAATCAGTATGCATATGTAGGATATAAAATTGAGTAGAGAGAGAATATGTTGTGATGATTTAACTTTATTTTTCATTGACATATAAGCTTGATCAACTTGCATGTTAAAATCTGTTGTGAGAACATGTAACATCTGTGATAGTATTATCTCAATCAACTGTGGTAGAATCACATGAGATTGTATGGATGGGAATGTAGTCCATATGATTGAATGTAAATAAATAGGGAAATAATATTTGATGGGTGTAGAATTATAGGATTTTAGAGTGACATGCTAAAGCCCCTTAATTTGTTCAATTATTTTAGGTTTTGATGTGAAATGTTAGCCTCTAGGTGGAGGGTCAAGAGGAAACTCTAGAGTGAGAGCTAGTATCTCCCCTGCCTAGCCCGTCTTCTGAACTATTCAAACTTTAGATTAACTAATATTCTTTATAGCATCACTAGTAAGGGTAAATAATATAATTGCTCCTATTTGACACAATCTCTCTCACTACTTGTTTTACTTTTACACATGTCACTAATTTCATTGCATGAAGAAGGGTGCTTTTGATATATTAAACCCCACTTTCTGATTTTCACTAAGTATTTTAGTTTAGGATTAGAAGTATTATTGTAGTGATAATTGTAGGATAAAATCAAAACCAAACCTTTATCAACTTTACAAGCTATGGGTGTGTTATTCTAGACTAGAAATTCTCTTGAAAGCCGTCGTAATTAACCTCGATCTCCGTAGGATTGATATTCGAGTCATAAACAAAAAGCCCTATATTACTTGATTATGATATGTATACTTATGTAGAATCACTACAATTTAGAAATATAATTAAAATCTTACTTTGCTTGGGATCAAGTTTGGGATCAAGTTTTTTGCGCCATTACGAGGGTTTAAAATATTCAAGTAATGGAGTCAACATCATAAATCCTTACATATTAAAAATATCGGGATCATGTAACAATTCAAAATTTATCTTGGATAGGTCAAAAAGTTTTGGTGAATTTTCTTAGATGCCTTTTGCACTGGTTAATGTTGTTTGTTACCACTTCGATAAATAACCTCAAAATAATCAAACATTCTTGATGGATTTTCTTAGATCTCTTTCACATAAGTTATTGTCATTGAATAACACTCTAATAAATAATCTCAAATAGATCAGATGTCATTGGTGAATTTTTTTTTATATCCTACATATATGCTAATGGTTTTGAGTAACGCTTTAATGAGTTACCTTCCATATAAACTAACATCACTGACTAACATTATGAAAATCAACCACAAATATATCAACTATTCTTGGTTAATTTTCTTATATCTCTTTTGCACATGTTAACTTTATTCAATAAGACTGACAAAAAATCTCTGATAAACATTATTGGTGCAATTACATAAATATCTTATGTAAATATTAACATCATGGAATATTGCTATAACAAATAGCCTTGCATATAGGTTAACTTCACTGAGTATCACTACAACATATCACCACTTATTGGAAAAATATAAATAATGGATTTCCCTTAATCTTATTATTGTATGACAACAAAAAAATTATTTTTTATCATTATTAATGGTTGGGTCACTTATCAGTCACTCTTTTGTGATCAACTAAATGCAATCTGCATAACCTCTATTGTTTGGCTATAATTATTTAGCAATAACTACTATTCTTCATGAAATTTAATGAGTTAATCTAATTTAAGGGGAAAATTTATCACTTAAGCTAATGTTGGGCGAAAACTACTACTGTCTTCATCATTATTGAGCTACCATAGCAAGGTTGACAACTCCACCATCACTAGAACATTGCATTTGGGTCAGCGTTCGGTCACCACCACCATCATCAACAGATCATTGCCACTAGTGACAACTCCAGAAACCCACCATAATAGACTAACCAATGGAGTTGCTACTACCATTATTGGATCACCATATTAATCCATTCCTATCAGCTCATTGATACATTAAAATAATGTGCAATTTTATGTATTCATTTTATGCTCAAATTTGGTGATATTGCACTTTAAAGAAGAGTATTTTCATGTTTTGTTGCTGGTATATCGATTTAGGCAATTGGAGCAAAAAGGAAGAAATTTGGAGTCAAAATGGAGTATTTCAGCATCCTAACGCCAGATGTGCCATTTTCAAGAGAGCTGGTGCGAAAGGCATCATTTTACAGAGATGCGGCGCCAGAAGAGCCAAAATCTAGAGAAGAGTGCGGACTTCAATAGGCTGGCACCAGAGGAGCCAGAACTGGCGTCAGAGGCGTCAGATATGAAATAAGATGGAGTAAGGAGGTTAGTGTCTATTTTTGAGCTGTTTGGAGTGATACAATGCATATAGACCTTTGTAAAGGCTCCTGAATGAAGAGACTTGTCTCTTGTTGTGAAGAAGTGTGCCTTTTGAGGATAAATGAGAGAATTTTGAATTCTCTTGAAAATGTAGGTTGGCTCTAATTAAAAAGAAAAGAGTCTAGAGAAGAAAAGGGGCGAGAGTTTGAAAAGAGAGTTGGCGTGAGAGAGAAGTCATAGGAGAAGGGGGGATTTCCATTTAGAGTTGTAAGAGGAGAGAGGAGATGAGAGATTTCTTATTCATTACATTTCTAAGAGAGAATTGTGTGTGATTGTAAAGAAAGAAAGTGCTAAAAGGAAACTTCAAAGGATTTTCTTGAGAAGGAGTGTTAAATAAGTTTTGTTGTTTTCTTTCTTTGTTTTGTAAACTTATATATATATATATATNTTATTTACTTACTGATTTGGCCAATTAAAATGTTAAAATTTGTTGAGAAACATAAGATCCAACAGGGCTATGCTTTCTGCAACAAGGTGAGAGTCACATTCAATTCCATGGGTGAGAATGCAGTTCATGGGGTTGCGTGCAAATAAATAGGAAAATATACTTTGATGGGAGTAGAATTGGAGATTTTATTGCGACATATTAAAATTACTAATTTGGTACAGTTGGTTGGAAACAAAAGTGAGATTGTTAGCCCTCACAGGCGGGGGGAGTAAGAGCTCTAGAGTGACAGCCGATATCCTCTCAACCAAACAACGAATTTAGGTACCAACTTTGGATTAGTCAATGTTCTTTATACACTCTCAGAGGGTAAGGAATAGGATTGCTCCTATTTTGCACAGTGCAATTTATATATACTTTAAATAATTTTAATTTCTTCACAATCCATAAACTCATTATAAAGGGAATGATGTTTTCTTAAATTTGAACTCTTCAGTACAAAACTTTGTTTAGTTTGTATAAGTTTCATTTTGAAGTTTAACAATTAGTTTAGTTAACTTAGTTCTCTTAACTACATTTCATTTAATGCACAGTAAATCTACTTTAGATTTTTTTTTCTTACTTAAGTTTTATAGTTTGAATATTGTGTTTGGCGTTAAACCGTAAGAATTTTCAACTCACTGTGGGATCAATACTTAGGACTCCATTAGAGCCCTTTATTTCTTGAGCAATATGTATACTTGTTATTATTAAGGTTTGATAGCTTAAATATTTTAAAAGATAAAACTATTTTAACTGAATTTATTTTAATTGGGATTTAACTGCATATTGACTATTTGTGCAGTCATGTGTGTATTGTAATATTGACAGATACTTGTAACGCGTCACATAAAACCGTATGCATCACCCATCATAACCTGATCAACGTCATTGGAGTAAAATGAAAGTTGTATGAGTATGATTTCCCTTTTTATCGAGCAACTACCACTATTGCCACCAAATCATTGACACACAATCGATGTTATGCCACTATCTCGATCAACTTCTAGTCACATTAATCACTATCAAGCCAACATTTCTTGAACATCACTCCATAGCTAAACTACCACCATTCGATTGTCATCGCCACTAGACCACTGACATCTGACCTACACCCATTTACTGATGTCCGCCACCGCTTTTAAGCTTGACCACCATCGTCAATCAACACAATAATTTGGCTGATGGCATTGCTATTTCCCTCATTAGGCTATGATTAGTGAACCACTGATTATAGGCCACAATTTTTATGCCAGAATACCAACTCCAAGTTGTTGTAATTGTCACTTTCATAGTCAGGTTGTCACACAACCATTGATGTCAGGCCACCGACACCGTGTTTTGCCATCATTTTTGGGCTACCACTACTATGCCAACTCATCGATGTTTGACTATAGCTATTGTTTTGCTATACTATTTTTATGATCAGACCATTATCAACCAACTACCTATGTTACTAGAACACCAATACCCAACCATTATTGTACTCAAGTCATTTTTGTCGCTGCCCATCCACCACTATTGTTGTCACTCCCCTTAAACTTCATTTAGGTGTATGAATCATGATCACTTTAAAACTCAATCTCTTTGATGAGGGCAGTCAATATATGTTCAAAGGAAGAGTTGTGCCCCACCATAGGAGTATGGGCCTTGATCACCTCAAAACCTAGTACATCTGATGAGATCAGTCACCACCTTCTACAAGAGAAGATAAGTGCCTCATATTATGATCATGGTCCATGATCACGTTCAAATTCATTCTATCTAACAAGGATAGTCAACACCATTTTTAAGGGATGATGTGTGCCTTACCATAGGATTACTTCATGGCCTCTAAACCTAGTCTGTCTGATAAGGTCCATCAACCATTTTTTATGGGAATATATGAGTTCTTGTTGAAGGACCATGGGGCTTAATCACCTCAAAGCCTGATGTGTCTAATGAGGGAAGTTAATACGTCCCTAGGGAAGATATTTACTTTTTAATAGGATTACATACCTTTGATTCCATCAAACATTGTTTGTTTGATAAGGCCAGTCAATTCTTCTTTTAGTGGAAGATAGTTGAGTTATCATAGGACTACTATCATGGGACTATGAGTCTTGATCACCTCCAAACCTTATCTGTTGAATAAGGACACTCAACACCTCTTCCAAGGGAAGACAATTACCTTACTGTAAAACATTGGCAAATGATTGCCTTTAAACTCAGTTTATTCAATGAGAGTAGTCAAAACCTCATTCAAGAAAAGTCGAGTGCCTTTTCATAGGGCTATAGGGCTTGATCACCTCTAAACCCCATGGGTTAAATGAGGGACGTCAACCCATCTTTTATGAAAACAAACTTGCCTCATCGTAAGACTAATGGCCTTGATCCGCTCTAAACTTAGTATAACTGATGAAGGTAGTCAATTAATGTTTCATGGGAAGATAATTATCTCATACTAAGACCATGCGCCTTAAACATCTCCAGATTTGATCCATTGAATGAATATGGTTAACCATTTCAATTTGCAAGGAAAGGTAGAATTTTTTCTTTGGGTACATGAATATTTCTTACTAGTTTGCTCTCCCTTCAACTCCTTGACAGATTTTTATGGGCTCAAGCTGAAGAATAGAAGGAAACTTTTCAATGATAAATTTATAATTTATTAAGAATCTTGAATTCTTTTAAGCTTTATATATTTCCTTTTAATATAATATGATTTTTTTAAAAAAAATAAGAAAAAAATAAACAAATAAATTTTTATAATGTTTTTAACAATATTGTGGATGTTAATGAAAATACTAAGGATAAAATGAATGACTAGATTTAACTTGAAGGAATACTATAGAAGAAGAGAGTTACAGTTTCAAGAAGTAACTAGCAGAAAACTTATGAAGCCTAAGGCCTTGTAATCTTCAAATTTAGATTTGGAAAGAACAGATGCAATCTAGAATGTTTTATAGAAAATATGGCTGTAATTTGAGTTGATATGTTAACCTACAAGAACAAAATATATTTCAACTGGGAAACAAATTCATCATATTTCTTTATGATTGTTGCTAATTGCATTTAGCATTTGATGAAAGTAGATACATAATCCTTTAATTGAGATTAATGTATATTTTAAGGAAGTATGTACAACACGTTTGAATATTAATGCCTTAAAGCAACTTCAAGTTAAAATTCTACTAATGTTTTGCAAGCTTATAAGAATATTTTCACTAGAATTCTTTAACTCAATTGAACATCTGCCAATACGTCTATCATAGAATGCTAGAGTTGGAGGTTTAGTATAGAATTTATGAATATATCGATTTGAGAGAAATTAGTCATTAATGTACAATGCAAAATTACTAATGTTATTATATTTTTTTGAATAAGCATAAGAGAATTGTGAAGATGAAGCATGACTTAAAGGCTCCATGTGCAAAACATACTTGTTACAAGAGAACAAATTTTTTTTTTCAAATAAACTGAGTCACAATGACACATCGATAATTTTTTTGATGGTATTTCTTCACCAATAATAATTTTTATTCTTCAATAATAAGCTAAAGCATCAAAAAGATGTATTCATGATACCTAAATGATAAGAAGCTTGAAGCAGTAGCTGTCTATGTTCTTAGCATATACAACAATGTATAACTTTGTAAGATGGTTTATTTAGTATTAGTTGCTTAAATATTGGTCAAATACAATATTCACATGACTTTACAAATTTTATTAATGAAACCCATTTTAGTAATGAAAGTATGGATGAATTAAACTTCATATAAATTAACTAAACCCATTTTATTTAGTAGAATTTTAACTTTTCTTAAACTTTTCTTAAACTAATGTTTTGCAAGCTTATAATAGTATGAGTATGAGAATTAAGTATGAGAATTAAGAAAAGTTATTTATTTTCAATCTAAATAAAAGTATGAGTATGAGAATTAAGAAAAGTTCCCATCATGCATGAATTAAACTTCATATAAATTATCTTTAATTATGAAATTAACTTTTAGGATGAATAAAATAAGTGCACTTTCTTCTTTATGTTTTTAATAGTTCATATTTGGAGTAATAGAGTTCAAAATATTGATATACTAAATCTTGCTTAAAAACCTATGCTTGTTGTGAATATGTGGGCAATTTTTTATTTGAATGGCTATAGATTTCACACAACATGGGTAAAAAAAATTAAAAATGAAAACTATTGTGTTCGTATTACAGAAAACAAAAATTCAGATGGTGAGATATAGTATTATTAAATTCTTCAAGAAATAATGCAGTTACAATATCCTGACACAACGGGAAAAGAATATATCTATTCAAGTGATATTAGTTTGATCATGTTCTTATATTTGGAGCAAGACACTAAGCCATTAAGTATCACTAAAGTTAAAACAAATAGAATATACTCTTATTTTGATCACATCATTTAACGTGTCAAGCCAATCATATTTATTTTTTTAGATACCCTAGTATAATAAATGATAAATTGAATTGTGCAGTACTGATTAATACTAAATCAAGAGCAACAATTGAGGTTAATAATATTATTTAACATGCACATTAGGAAGAAGAAATGTTATATTATATTATTCCAATTAAGTCTATTAAGCAAAGGAAAAGCTTAGGTGTTTCTAATATTAATTATAAAAAAGTTAATCATTTAAGTGATGATATTAACAAGAACATTTTAACTTCAATAATAGTTATTCATTAGAGGAATCATTATAACATGTTTTCCCAAGAATGTTTTCTTTATTTTACTTCTTTATAGCATGTTTTTAATTTTGTACCATTTCATTAAAATTTAGTATTTTAAATTATTTTACTTATTCTAATAATTTTTTTTTTTTTTTACAAATGGCTTCAGATGGTGGTATTTACCATCCTTACAAATTGATCACAAGCATCTTCAAGTGGAAGAAGAAGATCAATTCAAACCCCACTTACCAAGTGAGTAAATGTAAAAGAGAGTGGTTCTAGACTGAGATATGAAAGTAAATTATAACAAGATATTTGTACTTAGTTCCTATTTGAAAGTATAATTGTTAATATAGTATTTTTCTTTGGGTTCAATCCTCTCAAATAACCAATTTATAAGATCAGGGACAACATTAGGAGTAAATACGATACCCCTTACTTATCATGAATGAAGATTTCAATCAATGTTCTGGAGTAGTATTCTAGAAAATTTGATATAAAATTTAAATAATATTGAGTTACAAGGATCTAATGTGGTATAACCAACTCATCTAACCTATATGATTTATGATACAAAAGAGTATTAGTGACTATTAGACACAATCAAAAGATTTTTCACATATTTGAGATTAGAGGTGCCACCCACTTTTATGATATGGTCATGGATATACATAAGTCAGGATAGATGCCCCTATACATTAGGGAGGAGTTTTAAGCTTAATTATGCAGAGTCTAAGCCTCTCCTAATTTTGTTCTTATTATGCAATATGCCAAGCAAAACCGGGCATCAGACTATGGGGGCATGAATACCTCCGTACATATTGCAGGCTCAATTTCACATAATAGAAGAATGATGGTAAGTTATACTGATTTTATAAGAATAAAATGTGTAATTATTTTTTACTAAACTATATATAAGTTAATAGAAGTAAGTACTTAGAAGAGAACCCATAGCTATTGAGTTACATAGTAGGAGTCGCCAACATAAGGACGATTAATGGCGAGTTGACACCAAGTCCTATAGAGCTTATGTAAGCTGACCATTTATTCTTTTATCTTATACTTCATTTACAAATGCACTTTATCATTTACAGTATGCTGACCATTTATTCTTTTATCTTATACTTCATTTACAAATGCACTTTATCATTTACACCCATATAATTTATATAGGACGGGTACTTGAGGTTCAACAATGTTCAAAGCCACAATTTAAGAGGTGCTTGTAATTTTATTGGACAATCTAAATATTTAGAAATTAACATATGGAGAGAAACTATAGAAGAAAACAATAAGAGAATGACATATGGCTTGGAATCTCAGAGGCTAGCCTACTATGCATGAAACTCATTCTTCAGAGGGAGCTCCAAATTTATTGATGAAGTAGTAAGCGTGTCACAATCTTTACTTGGGTCATAGAAGCTCAAGTTAACGCTTAGATGGAAGCTCAACTAGCTAAGATGCATGATATAATGGAGCAGATTCGACATGATGCACACCACCAGGGGAAAAATGGATAATGGAATAGGAGGAAGATCAAGATGAGAAGACTAAACAAGATTTGTTCTTCCTTTTTTTTATGAACTTTATTATTATTTTTACTAAACACTCAATTAAAAGAGATGTATTATTTATTGTATGAGTTTTGTATTTAACTTTCTTGTGATTTTTTTTATTATACATGACTCTGAGCATGATATATTCAAATGCAGTGCAATTGGTGTTTCGATTGCTGGTGTATAAATATAGCTTCTTAGGTACTTTATTATTATTATCATTGTCTTTCAACTACATATTTGCTACGGTCAATCTGCTGTTCTTGATGATATTGGGTTTTGTGATGAAACATTTAGTTGGTTTTTTCCTCCTTGGAAAAAACAACAAATTGATTAGCCAACATTTTAGCTGGTTTTTTTTCCTAGTGTGTGTATCTGTTATTTTTCTTCCCATTTTTGTATTTTTAGATTGCCGATGAAGAACTTTGCCATGCTAATTGGTTTAGCATCGACTATTCCAAGCTCTTCCATTCATCAAAATGCATTTCCGACCAAAAATATTCCAAAAGTTGATAATTGATTGTTAATCTACCATGAAGTTGATTTTCCGGTAGAAAATTTGTAGTTTACTGTGGATATTTCCGTTGGAAACAAATTTTCTTGTAGTGGATGTTGAAAGTAACATTATTGCTCATAAATAAGGAAAAAAACATCATCACACAAATATATATATATATATATATATATATATATTCAGAGCTTTTAAATGCAACATAATAAAATACATATATAAAATTCTTTACACTGTCCCAAAACAATGAAATGCAAAAGTTGTACAAGTCACCCATGTCTACTCGCTCTGATNTTTTTTCATAACTAAAGGTTATTTATGGTAATCGCTCTGCATAATGCATCCATTATGCCATTAATGAAGAGGACAACATATATGAGTCAAGATTGGAAGGATGAAGCGGTAGGCCAATTAATGAGGTTATTATGTACTTCTTACTTCAAATAGCCATAACATACGTGAAACTTCAGTTCTTGTTGTGGTTGAATGAATGTTATGAAATATGTTTCATCTTATTATTTGTTTTTCATTTCAATATTTATGCTAACTTGGAGATTTCAGTTATAGCTTATGGAGATTTAATTGGCATACTTTAATTTCATAATTTTACTGGCTACCTTTTGCATGAGAGCTCTAGCAAGAGCACTTAACTTTTGAAGTTTGTTAAAATACTTGGGGGCATTTGGATTCATTTATTATATATTTGTTTATTTTATTATAGTTTTATTTGAAGTAAAAATGTGTTTGGAAAATGATGTGTCATTCGTTATGTATTGAATATTGCATAAGTTAATTTTTACGATGGCGGGCTAACAACGATTAGGTGGAGGTAGTGATCGACATTGGCTGTATTGTTGCATAACAACCAACGACGATGTGGCTGACGACCAATTATTGATGGTGGAAACAACAATTGGTGATGCCTGATATTAATATTGGTGGTGACCGACTTATGGAGAGGATTTGCAATGAAGACAATAATATGGTGATTTTCATTCTAAAATAAAATAAAAATATCTATAATGGAATCAAAAATTTATTTGAATATTTAAAAAAAACAAAATTTATTTATAAAAAATGGTTAAATAAAAAGAAAATTATTTAAAAAATTATTCCAAAAAAGTAATATTTAAGCTAAAACACACATTGATGCTTATTATTTTTTGCAATACACGAGTTATAGGAATCTTGATCTCGAAATAATGAACAATTTTAAACATTGTTGTAATGACTATTAATCTAGCTAATCTCTGTCTGCACTTTTCTTCGCCAACTTGTCCTATTCCAAATATGTTTAGGAGCTTTTTCGTACGGCTTCTCCCTAACAAGTACATAAGCCCGATACCTCTACTGAGTTTTCTCGCTAAGTAGGGCATAATGCCTATACCTGACAATACTTGCGCAACTCGTGCAGGCAGCTCTTGCCTTTACGAATAGAGGTCAAAACATAAGCATAAAAAGATTAGCTTGTGACATTTAGAATAAAATTTAATTGGGATGAATTTTAAATAGTTTTTTTATTTAAAATTCCTTCTAAACATTTTTAATTTTATTATTTATTTTTATATTTTACTATATTTAAAATAAAAGAATACATTAACTTATTATAAAAAAAATATTAAAAGTAATTTCAGCCTCTTTGAATGTTCTTAAGAAAATAAAAAGAAACATATTAAAATAAACTAATAATGGCAAGAAAAACGAAGTTTCCCTAAATAGATTATTAGTCTATAACATTATATCAAATAAGAAACATATCAACTATTTATTCAGATATCACGCCCTCATTAAGAAAAACATAATATGCCAAATTTCTAATATATGATAACACGTAGTGTAACAACAAAGTCGGGTTAGTTATGAACTTGAGCTCAATTCAGAGACGAAGTCTTTCATTGGCATATTGAGTAATTCGACTTCATAGAATCTGGACCAGAATAATATTAATTATGAAGAAGATGGGTCCTTTTCAAATGCACATCATCTAGTATTGGTCACAATCCAAATCCACAATAATATTCTATCTTAAACTATCTTTTTCAAGGCAATTTTCGTATAAAAGAATTAGAATGGTTTAGGTTCAACAAATCCACTTATTGCTTCAGACTTGCAGCTTAATATACTATTCCCTTGAATTACGCTTCGTGAGTTGATTATGTTAGTCCCATTTTGACCTCTCATACCCTTAGTCTATGTCTAAGAATCTTTTTTCATTATTTAATATGTTTTAAAGCCGAGACAAACGCAAGGCTTCAACTGCAAAAAGTGTCTGATTTGGTAAGAATGAGCTGAAGAAAGTGATTTCTTCAAACTTATAAATCATATGTTTTATGATATCTTTTATTATTGTTATTTTCTTTAATATTTATCTATTACTTCGGAAAAATGGTTTACTTTTTATCCAAATAAATTATAAAAAGGCTCTATGATGGCATGAAAGTGCTACAATTTTTATTTTTCATAAAGAAAATATTTTTTTTTTAATTTTAGTTTTTGTTTGATGGTGTGCACCTAAAAATAGTCTGCACGGATCTCGAGATAATCTAATAGTTCATATAAGAAGACTAGAATATCCTACACAATTCTCTTTGAAGCAAGACTAATAATAAAATATTGTAGTTTGTCCATTCTATCTTCTATAAATAGGACTATAACATGTGTTCGGGACTTTCGATTCTCCTCTCTTGTAATCGTCATATTCAGTGAAACAAATGGGCCTAAGAGCTTTTGGAACACCCCATTCCTCCTACAGGAAAAATCTTCCTCTACCTCTCTCTCTCTCTCTCTATCTCTCTCTCTCTCTCTCCTTCTCTTCCTCTCTCTCCTTCAGTCTTACCGCTCTATCCTTTGGGCCTGATCAGACAAGTTTGGATTCAACTCCTAAAATGTGTGGTGAGTTTGGATTATGTTGCCACCAAGAAGATGGGCAACATTAAAGAGAGACACTTCACAAAAATACTCCTAGGAAAGACCATACAAGGGAAACTTGCACAACAACACTCCATTTATCCGTTTTTGCTAGCTATGTCCAAGAAATTGTGTCTATTTCCCCGTAGATGTAGGAAATTATTAGCAACATAGTCAATTTTTTTGTTAGATCCAATGAAAATTGATGTGTGTGCAAAATTTTTCGTGTCTACTCTTTGCTTCGTTATTTAGAGAACTTCTATGCTTCTCCCTCTCAATCGCGTGAAAATTGGCACAAACCATTTTCCGACCAGCCTATTATGGCCCATACTAGCTATCTCTCGGGCAGCCATGGAACTTCCCCATATTAGCTATCACTCGACCGTCGTAGTGTTGCGAGGAACTTCCCCATTCCAACAATCTCCCAGCTGGCCTATTGTCGCGCAGAACCTCCCCGCACAAGCCATACCAAATAAGACCTTTCAATCAAGCATAACCTCTTTGTACCAGTTATTTCTCGGTCATAACTATTAGTCATGTGAAACCTCTCTGTCCCTGCTATCTTCCAATTTTCTTGTTGTAGCCACAACCTCCACTGCACCATCTATCTTTTGTTCGACCATACAATCACGAGGTAACTTCCTCCGCACCAGCTATCTCCCAACCAGATTTCTCTCTGTATAGAAGCCTCCCCGACGTCGGCCTCCTTCAGCGGCCATAATTTTCATTATCTCACAGAGATTCACCTTCCGACCAACTTACCTATTGTTGTAGTAACAACCTCCCCTGCACCAGCAATCTTCCAGTTGCTCGTACGATTGCGAGGAAACTTTTTCTACTTCAGCAGTCTTCTAACTGGATTTCTCTTTGTGTTGAAGCCTCCTCAGCGTCAGCCAGCTTCACCGACCAACTTTTTCTGTCTCACATAGATTCACTTCCAACAACCTTACAGTTGACCTCACTATTGGATGAGGTCTAGTTTCCTCTTTAATAACATAAGGTCTAGTCATAGGACCTTCCTGTTGACTATTCCTAGAGGACTAGTAAAGGAACCCTCACCAATAGAAACCCTAAACTTTTATTTTCTCAATTTTAAGTTCCACATATTGGTCCTAACCTCTAACATTAAGTAGGTGGGGCCAGTGTGGGGGAGCTTAAGGAGAGTCCCCATAGGACTGTTTGGCCTCAGGGGGGGACCTAGGTAGTATGGCCTTGGTCAGTTTCACACAATTGCACGCAATTGATACCCCCCACTTACACTCACAATCTCAGGCTTTAGTAAAATATGCTTATTTGGGCCCTTAACTTTTTCGGAAACTCATGTAGATTTTCCCTGGGCCACTAGCCCTAAGCTAGGGTTTAGATGAGACCAGTACATGGAGGACCCAAAGTAAGGAATTCTATTAGTCCATGGCTCAAGTAGGGTGGTTGTGTGGTCGACAACCTCAATCCTATTAAAATACCTAATTTAGCCTTTTGCCTCCAAAACATATCCCAATTCACCAAACTACCTTTGAAACCACAAAATTGACCAAAATCCAAAAAATACCCAACTTTGTTCAAAAATCATTTCAAATAATTTGAAACCACCCAAATTGCCCAAAACACCCAAAAATTTTCTAAATTACGAAAATACCCCCAATTTTGCCGAAATTACAAAAATACCTCTCGTGATCCAACCTGTCACAAAACCTTCAAAATCATTTCAAATGTCTCCAAAACCAATTTGAACCACTCCATTGAGCCCAATTTGACCAATTTGACCAAAAACCCCAAATTGCATTTAGAAATCCAACTACCCCAATTCACCTCCAATGTCCACCAATTTGATCACAATTTTTCTCAATTTTAATCCTAAACTCAAATTCATCATGCTTAAAATTGATTAAAACCAAATCCAAGTTCAATTGGACCCAATCTCATACCTAAATCCTAAGCCCAATTTAAAATCCCCAATTTGACCCTAAGCCAAAAATTTAACCAAATTGAACCTTCAAACCTATCCAATTGCCCCAATTTTGAATCCTAAACTCTTTACAACACTCCCCCACATCAAATTGAACCCTCAATTGGCCTTGGTCAAGGCTTAATCTCACTCAAATTCAACTTGGAATAAAACCCACCCCAATTTTGCCCCAAACTCCAAGTTCCACCAAATTGAACTTCATAACCCAAAAATTTCCACTCAATTGGTATCCAAAAATCTTCCTGGAAATCCCTTGAACCAATTTGAACCATCAATTGGGTCTAACTAAAGCCCTAGCCAAATCCAAACCTAAGGCTAACCCAAATGCACCAAAATTGGCCATAAACCAAAATCCATCAAACTGAGCTTCCAAATCAACTCAAAATCACTCAATTCTTCTTTTAAACTCCGTGTGACAATCATCTACAACATTTTAACTGATAAATTAAGATCAATGCCATGTCTAGCCTAACCTAAACCTAACTTCAAGCCAAAATTCCCAAAATTGAACCCATGCTCTAAAGTTGACCAAACCAAAACAAATTGATAAAGACAAAGCCACCACAACCACCCTTTATACCCTAGTGACCAAGCTAGACCCACCTAGCCACTTTACATGAGCCATGGACCAATGGTCCCTTGAATTAGGGGATTAGTTCCTATATTTGTTTAAATCAAATATAACTTTGCCATCAACCTTAACCATTCAAATTTAATCATCATTAACCCTCTCCTGGCTCACCTGACTCCTCTAGCCACCATCCCTGGCCCTGTAAACCAATCTAGTCACCAAAAAACCCCAAAATTGAGAGTCACTTTGTTTTAAATAAAGCCCATTTCCCCCATCTAAGCTGGCCCATCCTAATTGATTATTTGCCTCTTTCTCTCCTCCACCTAAACATCGAAACTCCCCACTGGCTTGATCAATTGAACCCTAACTCCCACTCTATTTAAACTCCCTCTCCTATGACCAAACAAGAGAGATAACCATTTACGTTTAGGAGACTCTGTTCAATTTCTTCCAGAGGCTCTTCAAGAATTTTTAAGCTGAAGCTCACCGTTTTCCTCCTTTGAATCCCTCTATGAGAGCTCAACTTTCAGTTTAAAATCCAGGGGTTTTCTATCACTTGATCTAAATCTCTTAAAACTTCAAATTGACTCTTCCTTTAGCTTTCCCAAGCTAAAAGAAGAAGTTTGTAATCAAAACCCCTTGGTCCCAAGCACTCTAACACGCCTCTACACCAAGGTTGTTCCACCTTCTGATTGAACGTATACTTAGACTCCAAACCAGAAGAAAAGAACACATCTAGGAAGTTTGTTGGACTCCACTGAAGCTTACACAAGCACTCAATCGAGTCCTCACCTCTTGTGAAAATGTATAGACCATTAATCCTAATTTTGAGCTTGGTTTCACCAATTGTGAATAAAAGTTTGATTTCATAACATTGTAACAATATAGATGTGTTCATCTTGAGTCTTTGAACCACGGGACATGTGGCGCTGAGATGGGTGGCGACATCAAAGGGCGGAGCGACATGTGGAAAGTTTGGGGAGGACGAGGATTGCGTGGCGCTGACTGGATTAAGTAAGAAAATAGGATTTAAATGAATTAAATAAATACATGAACTTAGAAATTTCATATTCTTGCATAGAAAAATCATTAAAATAAAATAAAAATACTTTCTTGCTCAGTGAACAGAGGAGAATAATGTGGACTAAAAATAAAAATTATTTGATGAGTCTTTGATTTTTAAATAATTAAATAGCCTCTGAGGTGTTTTAATTTTAATTGATTAAATTTTATTCATCACGGCTTGAAACTTTAGGGGTTCCTTTCTCATGATTAAGGAGATGTCTTCTGACTTTTCCAAGATCAGAGAACATCTTTATGCATGTAACCCTAATTTCCAATTTTAGACAACTATTTTATTAAGTTCCCTATGGTCAGAAAAACTTTAAAAAATATTAGAATGGTTTGAATAATTTTGTATATTTCTGTAGTTAGTTAAATGTTTATAGCTTGTATTAAATTATTTAAATTAAATATTATTCAAAAATTTATATAATTAATTTCACAATGTAGAGAAAAATCTCTTTGACTCACTCTAAAAATTTTAAATTTATTTGATTAAGTTTGAGTACTAAAGTTGAAGTAAAATGTCATTTTGTACAAAAATAAATATACATAATAAAATTATGAAAAATAGTTTTCTGAGTTCCTTGTGACCAGGGGCACTTAGAAAAATAAAAATTATTTTTGAGAATACACTTTATTCTTAAGTTATACTTTAAATTAAAAACAAATGAAAATAATTAAAATTTTTCAAAAATATAAAAATAGTTCAAAATGTTTCTATTTACTTCCTTATCACTTAGGATTCATCAGAATATTTTTACTATTTTTTGTAAATTAAAAATAAATTTTTAAATGTCTAAAATGTATTTTCCTTATTTTTCATTAAAATAATTATAATAAGTGAAATATAAATTATAATAATATGAAATTTGTTTCTATGAGTTACATAAACTTAGGGACATTTAATGAAATTATAAAAGGACATTTTCAAAATTAAAATATATTTTGTATTTAAAGAATCACGAAAAATCATTAAATAAATATAATAATTAAATCATAATTTGAAAAACCATGGAATTTTGTCTTTCCTCTGACCTAGATAAGCCTCTATTGATTCTCCCATGACCAAAAGTTTTATTTTTTTTAATTAAATAAATTAATGCTCAAAAACCTTATTTTAGAATTAAAATAGTTATATAAATTAAATAGAAGTTTAAGAGAACACATTTTCTCCTCTGATATTTTAATTAACTCATGATTGAGTCTCCATAGAAGTTGTAAGGTATCTTGAGTTCATTTGATAAGTTATAGGATAGAGAGTGTGAAAGGCAAAATGTTAATTTTGGGATTATATTACCTTAATTAAATTTTAGGATTAATCAAAGGGTAATTGGGTGATATTGTTTATAATAAAATCTCTTGGATGTTTAAAATATGAAGAGATAAGAGGTAGAAACCAATTTGCCATCCTTTTCATGATAAGAATGAAATTGTAATTTTGATAATTGTCATGATTTGGAAAATAATTCAATTAAGATGATCCTAAAGGTGTTGGGCTTAAGTTATGAAGATAATAATTCACTCATTTAAAACCCACTAATTGATGATTGGATGCTAAGTTTGATTTTAATGAGAATTGAAATGCCATTTCATTCAATATTTAATTATTTTAAATTACTTTAAAAATTGAACTTAAGAGGGCTTAATAATGAATTAGGTTTGATATGTGGAATCATCTTAATTGGGATTATAAAAGATAGAAATAATTGATTGATAAACACTTTTAAACACTTTAGGCCCTACTTTAACTCTGGGCATTAAAATCCTTAATGACTTTGGGCTTGCCCTTAGGGGTACCCATTCATATAACTGTCCAATGAAATGTTAAGTGAATATCTAACTTCCTTCATTTCTGAGGAAAGTTGAAAAGTCAAGGTTCCCTAAGCAATGGGATAATTCAAATTTGAGATGATTAATGGAACAAAATAATAAGTTCAAAATAAACTCAAAACCTTTCAAGGGATTTTAAAAGTTGTTCAGGTTCATTCCCCAAACATTTTGAAATGTCTTGGATATTTTGAAGGATGATTGAACTTATTATATTTTTGTTCTAGGAAATCATCCACTAAGATTTTTTGGGACTCATTGAGTCATGCTAACGAGATCTCCCCGATTTAAATAATTGTAACAACTTATTTAAGCTAAGTAAGTTCAAAAGAAAATAGTGATACCAGAATGAGGGAAACTTGAGATCCTAGTCGGTGTCGCTCTAATCAACTTTAACCCCCCCATAACTTTAAAACATATGGTAAAACCTTTTGGACCTTAGAATATATGATTGCTACGTCATTGAGGAGCTTGGAGCTAACTTTGTGGGCAACAATCTACAACAACATGAGGATCTACAACAACACATCTTTCCTTAGAATTAAATAAAGAACTCATAGGACTTCGAGGTCGTCTGCCTAATGCAACATAAATCCTCACTTTAATTTTAGGCCTTTGTATGACTCTGCTATACAATTTCAGCCCTAACTCGCCTTAGGCTCCAAGGTTATCGTTCGACATGACCTAAATCCTCACATTTTCTAGGCTATTTTTATGACCGTGTCATGCAAATGTAAGCCCTCATTAAAAAAATTGGCACGAAGTAACATTTAAATAATTTTTATTCTCAAAACTGAAGCAAAACCATAAGGTATCTTGGGAAGTCATCGAGGTTTTCTTCAGGATCTGTTGCATCCCCTAGTCTTTCTTCCTTTAGATTCCATAACAATGTTCCAAATTTGAGTCAGTCCCCATTGACACTTCTTTGGTCTGAACTTTTAAAAAGTCCTACCCCTTGAAATTCTTGAAGATAATGTTCTCTGATCTAAATTGAGAGTTTTCTTAAACAACTTCAGTTATCTAAGATGTAATTAACTTTAAGGGCTTGCCTTTAAAGGAAACTTTAAAAATCCAGCTTAATATAAATCCTATTTAATTTTTTATATTAAATAGGAAAACTTGTGGGTCAACATAAAAATGATTTTTTGCAAACTTAAACAAATGTCATAAATTCTTTTGTTTAATTAATCGAGCCTCACCAATAAGTAATTTTTCTACCCCTTGAGATGGATGCATTGTTTGCAGTATTTGGCTCTTTTGTTTAAACTATTATTTATATGAGAGCAGTTCGGTCTCATATTTTCAAAACTTAAAGTATTACTTTTTCAAAATTATATATAATTAAACATCTTTTAAAATTGTGTTTCAGGATATTCATTCTGACAGCCGACAGTTTCTAATTTGGGGACCGACACTTTCTTGTCGGTCAACCCTCTCTATCATGAGGCTTCAAATCAAGTGGAACTTTTGCCGCATTAGCCTCATCACCAATCAACCACAACTTTGACAGCCTCATCGCTCTAACTGACTCACCATATGACTTGTACTCTCTCTGTCATGCTAGATCTAATCGAGCAGGAGTCCTCCAACACTAGTTGCCTCACCAATCAACCACCTTGCTGCTCCAACCATCTCGCCGTTCATTCACTTCTCTGACTGTAATGCATAAAATTTAACACCGTTGATCCTTCAAATGTGATGAGTATTAGTAACTTTTACTTTAGAGTATGAGATTGAAGTTAAAAAAATTCTTATATTCAGTATTTCAAAAAAAATAGTAACAACTCCATATGTGCATGAATTTAAGGTAATCATTTCTTGACTTTTGTTTTCTACATCTAATCCAGTTTATGCCAGCACTCGAGGAATTCAAAACTGGATTCATGAAAAACCAACATGGATGCAAGACGTCTGATCAGAGATTTCATCGGTGAAAACAACTAAAAGTGCCACCCACAAAATTGTATTTACCATGAACTAAAGTCTCATAGATTGTATTCTACAAAAAACTAGAGATGATTCCCTACCCAATAGAGACAGGCTCCGTGAAGGGTATGACAACAATCATCTTGGAAAGGGGTACTGAGCGACCTCCTACCATAAAGAGAAAACCAACCTTATATGAAAGTCCTATCAAGCGACAACCAATATAAGTGAAAGAATAAAGACTAGTTTCAATGCCCCACATTCATGTCAGCTGTGGCACAATCAACTTGATCAAATAAAAATGATTGACTGTGACACTAAGATTATCCAAGAGGTAAATCTTGTGTCGACCTCACTTTTGTGAGGACTCACCTCTCTCACTTGCACATAACCCCTAAACTAGGGTTGTGCCTTTTTGGGCCTCACTAGGGCAAGCCCAAGCCTTTAACCCTTAGTTGAGTTGGTTTAGAGTTTTGACATGATGATAGACCCAAATTTGCCCCGAAACCAAAAGAGCATTTTTATAGACACTAGGATCCTTCATAAAGATCCCAAGGGCCACTTTGACCATCAAATTCACATTGGGAGGAGGGCCTATGTCGGCATAATTTGTGCTTGAGGAGTTGTTCAGTTGTCGTCTGCTAGAATGGATATCTTAACACCCATTTTAATTTAATTTAATACATATATAAATTAGAAAAAAATATTTTAATTTTAAAAATATAACATTGAACTGATCTCATATCCTCAGTAGTTTAAATAAACGAACCTAATACCGTAAGCAATGTATCTACGCCAAAGGATAAATACACTACTTACTGGTAAGGCTCAATTAAATAAGTTAAAGATTGTGTGACATCCGTTTAAATATGTGAAACCATTTTCTTTATGAGATGACAATTTCCCCTATTTAATACGAAGGATTAAATAGGGTTTATATTAATGCTGGGTTCGGGAATGCTTTCTATAAAGGCAAGCCCCTATAGTTAATTACATCTTAGATAACCAAAGTCACCTAAGAAATTTCTTGATAAAATCAGGCAATATTATCTTTAAAGAGGTCAAAATATTAGGAATTTTCAACAAGATCAGATAAAAAGGTGTGCAAGGGGAGTTGCTCAAGTTTGGAAAATTTTATTATATAGTCCAAAGGAGGAAGAACTAGGGGATGTCATAGATCCAGTAGAGAACCTCAGTAACTTCCCAAACTATCCTATGATTTGGCTTCAATTTAGAGGAGAAATATTTAAATGTTTTATCCTACCAAGTTTAATAATTATGACTTATACTCGTGTGAAACGATCACACAAATAGCTTGGAAGATGTGAGGATTTAGATCATAATAAATGACAACCTCGGAATCCTAAAGCAGGTTAGGGCTAAAATTATATAGCAGAGCTATACAAAGGCCTAAAGATAAGCTGAGGATTTATATTACATAAACAAACTGACAACGACTTTATATATGCTTAAAAAAATAAGTAATTAATACTGCTGCTAAAAGATTTAATTCCTCAGCATCTGTACCAAAACTTAATAACAATTATATATTCGATAAAGATGCATGTATAAAATATTCAATAATTGTAAAGTCACACTTATCAACGCAAGTATACGTATCGCTCAAAATATAGGGCTCTAATGAAGTCCTAGATATCAATCTCATAGGGAGTAATATTAGAACTACGAACTAAGATTTTAAAAAAAGCAATACTTTAATCACAACAATGGAATTCAATTTGCTCACTAATAGGCAATTTAAATAAATATGTAATTTTAATAACTAATTATACTAATGAAGGCTCTAATATGATATTCAATATATAAGAAAGCATCATTCTCCTTGTCAAGAAATTATAACGAATGGATAAAGTGAATCAGTTCAATTTGTATCGTTCCAAATAGGAGCATACCTATTCTTTACCTTTTGGTCCAGGCATAAAGAACATTAACTAATCCTACGCTTGTTTACAGAATCTGCGGCTAGGCTGGGAGGATACCGACTCTTACTTCGGAGCTCCCACGTTCCCCTCGCTTGAGGGCTAACATCTACACTTCAACACCCAAATGATAGGATTGAATTAGGGATTCTAGTCTATAATTCTAAAATCTCCAATTCTACGCCTGATAATTTTATTTCCCTATTTATTTGCACCCAAATTCCAAGGGCTTTGACCTACCTGAATCTTGGATGTAATCTTCACTTTAGTTGTAAAACTCAACATATTTTAACAAATCAATTAGCCAGAATCAAAGTAAATTAAGATCAAAGTGAAAAGATCATCACAATTTCTTAAACATTTTCGTGGCTTCACCAATTCAAATCACCATTTCACAAATCTCAAGACAAAGAGAAAGACAGAGAAAATCTCACGAGGAAAACACAACAAAACTCGGAATTCATATATAAAAAATTTTAGGATTACTATATCTGGATAGCCTTTAATGATTTTGAACATTACCTTTCTTTCCCTAAATTTGAAACTCAAAGCATTCCTTTACCTTATAAATATTTCATAGTTAATCACTCAGCCCCAATCTTTTCTTCTCAAATGAATTTTCAGATTCTTAATACTTCAAAATATAGTTTCCCTTACTTTAAATAGTTAACTATAGTCTTATTCTCTTATACTAAATATCTTAAGTTAATAAAATTAATTTTCATTACAAAAATATTTCTTTAAATCTACCATAATATTTAAATAGCTTCAAAATATACCTGAATTAAATTCACTACATAAAATTCTATAAATAATTTTTATAAAAAAATTAAATAGAGGACATCTAATAGTTAATCTTTTTCTTCCCTCCCCCAAACTTAAATTTTTCAATATAAAATGATACAGGTGGAAAGAAAAAATCTAAATATAAATCATACTTCAGTATTTTAGGCATTTTCATCATTCTGAAATTTTTGTAGTCCTTCTCAAAATTTTTGCTTCACCTGGTCTATACTATTAGGAGCTTCCTACACATATAAATCATTAGAGAAATTTTTGGGTAATGAAAGTTTGAAATAAGTATAAAACTAAAACATTAAACAAGCACAATATTTCCTAACACAACCACAATATAAATGAAATAAATACAATCAAAATGCGAAATAAAAATCACATTACATTACAAAATACTACTCAACATCTATTATACTACAAATGTAAATTTAACATCCACACTACTTTATAACAAAAATTAAAAATCATCCAAGTAAAACATAATAATAAAAATGAAAGTCCAAATACACACAAAAATTCTTTTATATTTCAAAAGATCACAAAAATAAAAGTACAAGTACAAGTACATTAATCTATCAAATATCAAAATCTCAAACTACGTCTTCTTCTCCTTGATCAGCAGGTGGATTGGGCTGGTACTGATTATATGGAGGGCACTCAGGGAAAGTAACATCAGGCTCACCTTTGTAGTGTTGAGCCAGAGCTTCATAATAAGCTACCTTAAAATTTGAATGCCTCTGAAGGTACTCACTATCATAATCATGTTGACGTTCTAAACCTCCAATCCTTTCATTTATTAATTCTATGCTCTTCCGCTGCAAGGTCAACTCATTCATCAAATCAGTCAGAGTAGGGGAACTAGAAGGTGGAAGGTCATAATTTGTAGAGGGGACATCTCTACTAGTAGAAGATTCTTGACTCCTACTTCCAGTTCTCCATTTCTCATGGGATTCATAAGTTTTCAAATTGGTTTTACTAATTGGTTTCATAGGGTGAACCCATTCCTCATCTCCTCCAGCTTCCACTCCAGAAAGTTGGCAAAGTGAATAAATAAGGTCAGGATGTCCTAGTCTATCACTTGTTTCACTCCTTGTCGTAGTCAATATATTCTTAAGAATAATTCTCCCCACATTTATAGTTCTATTACTAAGAATATAGAAATTCTGAATAGCTCTATCTCTAGTTACCTCACTATGGTGATAAGTCGGTAACAGAGTAGAAGAAACAANGGTTTTACTAATTGGTTTCATAGGGTGAACCCATTCCTCATCTCCTCCAGCTTCCACTCCAGAAAGTTGGCAAAGTGAATAAATAAGGTCAGGATGTCCTAGTCTATCACTTGTTTCACTCCTTGTCGTAGTCAATATATTCTTAAGAATAATTCTCCCCACATTTATAGTTCTATTACTAAGAATATAGAAATTCTGAATAGCTCTATCTCTAGTTACCTCACTATGGTGATAAGTCGGTAACAGAGTAGAAGAAACAAAATAGTGTCATGCCTTAGAGGTGGCATTCAGCGTGGAAGCAGAAAAATTTACCCGTTCTCGTTGTTTAATCTTCCACGTTCCTTTCCCATCAGTTAGAAAGTTGATCACATGATTCAGAGGGGCCTTCCATAGTACTGAAGGATTCATAATGGCAACTATAAGAGTCTGGGACTTCGTAAAAGGTGTTAATGCGGGCGGCATAAATTCAACAGGAAATCCCCACACTTGAACGAATACATCTTCTGAATAGAATACATTGGCATAGAATTCCTTCACAATATTTGCAACAACTTTATTGGTGGTGTAACAGAAGTTTTCCCACCTTTGCTCGGCAAGAACTCGTTCAACTTCTCCTCCCGGACTTTCAAAAACTCAATCTTATATACACTTCTTTTTTTCAAATACTGAAGTAAATTTTGGATTAAGTCTTCACATTAACGAAATGAGACTCATCGAACTCAATTCATCTCTTTTGACGTGGAGCCATTTCAATCTAATCACAATTATAGAAAAATTCCAAAATATACTTCAAATATGCAAATAATGGTTTACAAAAGTAATTCTAAGAGTTCAACACTATTTTCCATGAATTTCTTCCCAATATTTTGTTCACATTCTCAATTTTTTTAGATCTCCTCAATGTGGAAGAAATTCATGATGACAATAAAATAGTTTTGGTTTAGAGTGAAGCTCCGGTGTCAGAAAGCCTTGAAATTGCCCAAATCCAAGATCTCTAAAGCCCTAGGTCAAAATTTGCATTTTTAGGAGGAAGGGGATGATGAATAGTGGCGGTTGACTGGTCAAAATTACGATTAAATTGTTTTTTTACGAGCTCGCCATCGGTGGGGTGTTTGTCGCCGTCAGCGTGCTTATTAAAATGTGGACATAACTCTCGAGAAAAAGCCGTCGTCGGCGGCGTCGAGGGCGCTATCGACAGGCTCTATTAATTTGGTTCAATTTATGGATTTTTGTGATTTTGTTCAATTTCAAGCCTAAATGACATTTGTTCAATCATTATAGACATAAATTTAAGTGATTAAATGTTATACTTATCGCAAATAAACATTCTCAACACAAAACATCACATTTATATATAAATTCCAAGGGGTACAATATACATTACATAGCACACCTAAGTTAGGTATTTTCTCAACCTCAATACATTAATTCAGCATCGCAATCCAAGCCACAACACTCAAAACTATTTCTCAACCTCAATACATTAATTCAGCGTCGCAATCCAAGCCACAACACTCAAAACGCTGAGACAAAACAACCTATGCTTAGTCTCAACTATAGAGAGATCTACAAGCATAATTCTAAAGCAAAGCAAATACAAAGTTCAAATCGAAATACATAGAGAAAACATCATATGCTTAGTCTCAACTATAGAGAGATCTATAAGCATAATTCTAAAGCAAAGCAAATACAAAAAATATTCTATGCATAGTCTCAACTGTACAAAGATCTAAAAGCATAATTCTAAAGCAAAGAAAATGCAAGGTTCAAATAAAATTACTTATAAAGACAAAAATGTGGCAATATAAATATACTATTCTTCAGATTCAGTACTAGATTCTCCTCTGAGATCACTCGTTGATTACACATGAACGAAGAGGTTGAAGAAAGGTCGGTATGGAAATTTTTCAATAGAATCCTCTTCTATTAATTTCATCGTCCTCATCAGCCATATCAAACTATCTTCTAAATGTCAAGAGTGCTCAAAATGTTCTTTTATTCTCCAGTCTAGATGATCGAGCAAATCAGAGATATTTTTAATTGCACTCATGACATTTTGTACCTCCTCAAATTTCTTAATTCTGCGCAGGATCACCAGAGTCTTGTCTGGAACTAAGGGTTGAACTGACAGTTAGTTTTGAGATGCTTGATCTACTATAATAGTTATGTCATTTTCATCTTCAAAAGCTGGGAATCTCTCAGTTGGGTCCAAAGGCTTCCAAGGTAGAAATACCTTTTTCCAATTTTTGTAGAACACTTAGAACTGACTGCAAAGTGTAAATATTGTGGAAGGGGGTCCAAGCCCATAAGTTGATCCATGAACGATCAGGCCTAAAACCGATTTCACAATTATTTATCCAATATTGATCGGCAGTCCTCTTTGGATGCAGTAATTCAGAATAGCACTTTCTTTAGAAACTTTACCGATCTTCATTCTCGGTAACAGTTTCGCAAAATAGAAGAAGTGTTAATGTTTCGAAACGGGATTTAGGAGTGTCGCAGAAAAACTAACATGCCCATTTTCTCTCATTTCCCAGTCTTCAGTTTCGTCCGTTAAATATTGGTAGATCTCATTCATCTGGTTTCTTGTCAGGAGGAAGTTGGAATAGATGCAGACGGGGACGTTCTCGATCATGTATAATTTGTTGATCCATGTAGGAGTGTAAGTTATCCATCTACCTCGCACATAAAGAACTTCCTGGTTGATTCCATGCAAATTTGCAAAAAATTCCTTTACCACAAGAACAACCACGGCGGCGGTAGTATAGCATAACACTTCCCATCTTTGTCGCACTATCATCTCTTCAATTTCCGTCGAGGGATTATTTAATCCGTGATTTACGAATCCTCGTTCCTTAATCAATATTTTCTTCGCAGTACCTTGTTGAAGATTCACTGCGCTTCCGCAGTAACAAACTTTTGCCGATTGAACACTCGCATTCTGGGATATCAAGGGAATTGAACGCCATAGGAATGACATTGGTGGAGTTTCACTTCATTTTTGGGGGAAATATGAACTTAGGAATAAAATTTGGGAATTTAAAAATAGTAACTCCCACCCAAAAACCACTAAAAACAGCCATCTCGCTAGTCTCACCGTCGGCGGGGTTGAGGGCGCCATCGGTGAGCCTTCTATATTTATTTTTCCTGGACTCTCAGGAAAAACCTGCCGTCGGCAGCGTTGAGGGCGCTGTCGGCGTCCAAGGCAAAAATTGCACAGTTTCGCTCTGGTCTGAATGCGTCTAATTTTTCTCTATAGATCCAATTTTTATGATGATTCAAGGGTAAATAAGAGTAGTAGAGCTCAATAATACCGCAAACTAACAATAATTTCATATAAAAACTACTATAATCGCAATAAAAGTAAAGATAATTATGGGTTGCCTCTCATCAAGCGCCTAGTTTAACGTCGTCAGCCCGACCTATTCAGGTGTTATTCAGTTTGACTGATCATTAAAACATCTTTAAAATGTGGTCTTTTACCCTCAAAATATTGTTTTAATCTATGTCCATTTAATTTAAATCTATTTCCAGTCTTCTGATCTTCAATCTCAACAGCTCCATAAGTATAAACTTGAGTCACAGTAAAGGGTCCTAACCAACGAGACTTCAATTAAGGGAATAACTTCAACCTAGTACTGTAAAGCAAAACTTCTTGTTCTGGTTCAAAGTTCTTCGTGTTAATCTTTTGATCATGCTATAACTTTAATTTCTTCTTATAAATTCTGTCGTTATCATAAGATTCATTTCTTAATTCTTCCAATTCATTTAATTGTAACAATCTCTTCTTACCAGCATCTTTCAAATTATAATTGAATTCCTTAATCGCCCAATATGCTTTATGCTCCAATTCTACTGGTAAGTGACAAGTCTTTCCAAAAATCAATCTGTAAGAAGTCATTCCAATAGGAGTTTTATAAGTAGTCATGTAAGCCCATAATGCGGTAAACAGTCTAGTGGACCAATCTATTCTACTAGGGTTTACAGTCTTTTCAAGTATTTATTTAATCTCTCAATTAAAAATTTCAGCTAACCCACTGATTTGAGGGTGATACGCAGTAGAGATTCTATGAATAATATTAAATTTTTCTATTATTCTCTGAATGTTATTATTCCTAAAATGGGATCTTCCGTTAGTGATAATCATTCTAGGCATTCCATATCTAGTGAAAATATTTTTCATTAAAAACCTTGAAATCATCACAATGAGGTAAATCTTGTGCGAATCTTGAAACACTTTTAGCGTCACAGCGAGGTAAAGCTTGTGCTTCAATCCACTTAGAGACTTGAAACACTTTTAGCATCACAACGAGGTAAAGCTTGTGCTTCAATCCACTTAGAAACGTAAGTCTACGCAACTAATATGTATAAGTTCCCATATGAAGGGATAAATGGTCCCATGAAATCAAATCCCCAAACATCAAAGATCTCAACTTCTAACATGAAATTTAAATATATATCAAGTTCCCAAATGAAGGAATAAATGGTCCCATAAAATCTAATCCCCAAACATCAAATATCTCAACTTCGTTCCTCAAATAAAGGAATAAATGGTCCCATAAAATATAATCCCCAAACATCAAAGATCTCAACTTCTGAAGAAGTAAATGGTTTCCATAAAATCTAATCCCCAAACATCAAAGATCTCAACTTCTAACATGAAATTCATAGGCATTTCATTAAAATCTACGTTGTCTACTAAAATTAATATATACAAGTTCCTAAGTGAAGGCATAAATGGTCCCATGAAATCTAATCCCCAAACATCAGAGATCTCAACTTCTAACATGAAATTTAGAGGCATTTCATTTCTTATAGATATATTGCCTACTCATTGAGATCGATCACAAGCTTTTATGCGTCTATAAACTTCTCTAAGGATAGTAGGCTAATAAAATCTAGCTTGTAAAATTTTATAAGCAGTTTTATCAATCCTAAAAGGTCCTCCAAATTCAGAATCATGATATTTCTAAATGATTAGCTCAATTTCTTCATAAGGTACACATCTTCTCATAATCATATCCTTACATTGTTTATATAAAAAAGGCTCATCCCAAAAATATGCTTTCACGTCTTGAATGAATTTCCTTTGTTGTTGCAATGTCAGCAAAGGTGGCAAAATATCACTTACAATATAGTTAACAATATCGGCATACCGTGGTATTTTCAACTCATTAATATTATAAAGTTGTTCATCAGGGAAATTGTTTGTAATTTCATTGTCGATGTCAGATAATTCATGATTTTCTAATCTTAACAAATGATCAGCAATTTGATTATCAGTTCCCTCTATCAATAAAACAAGATCAAATTCTTGCATAAAAAATATCCATCTAATCAACCTGGGTTTAGCATCCTTCTTTAAGTTCAAATTCTTGCATCAAAAGTATCCATCTAATCAACCTTGATTTGGCATCCTTCTTTTGCATTAGATATTTAATAGCACAATGATCAGTATGCACAACACATTTAGCTCAAATTAAATAAGATCTATATTTTTCCAAAGCATACACAATAGCAAGTAACTCTTTTTCAGTAACAATATAGTTAATTTGTGCATCATTAAGAATTTTACTAGCGTAGTATATAACCTTAAAAACTTTTCATACCTTTGTCCAAGGACAGCTCCAATCGCATAATCACTAGCATCACACATCAGTTCAAATGGTTTCTCCTAGTTAGGTGAAACTATAATCAATAACATAATCACTAGCATCGCACATCAGTTCAAATGGTTTCTCCCAGTTAGGTGAAACTATAATAAAGGGTCGTGATTAATTTTTCTCTTAATAACTCAAAGACATTTAAATAGCTTTCAGTAAACTCAAATTTCTTGTCCTTTTCTAAAATGTGATTAATTTTTCTTTTAACAACTCAAAGGCATTTAAACAGCTTTCAGTAAATTCAAATTTCTTATCCTTTTCTAACTGATTAATTTTTTCCTTAATAACTCAAAGGCATTTAAACAGCTTTCAGTAAATTTAAATTTTTTTTCTTTTTCTAAAAGTTGGCATAGAGGTTTAGTAATTTTTGAAAAATATTTAATAAAACGCCTGCAAAAACTAACATGTCCAAGATAACTCCTAACCTCTTTTACACTAGTAAGAGGTGTTAGTTTAGATATAACATAAATTTTTGCAGGGTCTGCTTCCATACCATTTTCCGAAATTTTATGCCCTAACACAATTCCTCCTGCAACCATAAATTGACATTTCTCCCAATTCAGAACCAAATTAGTTCTTTCGCATAACTCTAAAACTTTTTCAAGACAATTTAAGCATGCGTCAAATGATGCTCCAAATACAGAGAAATCATCCATAAACACTTCCAATCCATCATCAATTAACTTACTAAATACAGACATCATATATCTCTGGATTGTTGCAGGTGCATTACTTAATCCAAAAGGTATTCTTTGAATAGCAAAAGTTTTAAAAGGACTAGTAAATGTTGTCTTTTCTTGATCCTTAGGAGCAATAGGAATTTGATGGTAACAATATATCCATCTAAAAAACAAAAATATTTGTGCCCAGTAAGTATATCTACGATTTGATCTAAAAAGGGTAAAGGAAAATGATCTTTCCTGGTGGTAGTGTTTAATTTTCTATAATTAATGCAAATACGCCACCTAGTAACTTGTCTGATATGTATTAATTCATTATTTTCTTTTATCTCAATAGTTGCTCCTTTCTTAGGAACACAATGAATTGGACTTACCCATGCACTATCTAAATTCGGATATATAATTTCAGTGTTTAACCATTTCAAAATTTCAATCTTAACTACTTCTTTCATCATTGGATTTAATCTCCTTTGTGGCTCAACTCTTGGTTTATGTTATTCATCTAATATAATTCTGTGCATACAGATCAAAGGATTGATTTCCTTAATATCAGCTAAGGTCCAACCAAAAGCTTTCTTATATATTTTCAATGTCTCTAACAGTCTTTTCTCTTGCAAATCATTTAATTCTAAATATATAATAACATGTAATGTAGGTGTGTCTCCCAGAAACACATACTTCAAGTTGCTAGGTAATACTTTCAACTCAAGTTCAGTTGGTTTTATAATTGACGGAACTAGATTCTTATCATCATTTTCTGTAATATCCAACATCTCAAATCATTCCTGAACATAATCTAATTCTTCATTTTCTATTCATCCAAAATAACTTCATCACTCTCTTCAAATTTTCCTTTCTCATAAAAATGTTCTTTAAATTGTTCATTCAATAGATGTTCACTAATTCCCATGCAAAAACATTCATTATCTCTTTCAAAAAGTAGGGTATTTCATAGATTTCACAATGTTAAAAGTCACATCTTGATCGTTAACTATCATAGTTAATTCTACTTTTTGAACATCTATCATAGCTTTTCCAGTAGCTAAAAATGGTCTCCCTAAAATGATAGGTATTTCTTTATCTTCCTCCATATCTAAAACAATGAAATCCACAGGAAATATAAATTTATCAACTTTTACTAACACATGTTCTATAACTCCCTTAGGATATGTAACTGATCGATGTGCTAACTGAAAAGTTACAGAAGTAGGTGATACTTTTCCTAATCCTAATCTTTTGAAAATTGATAGAGGCATAAGATTAATGCTGGCTTCCAAATTACATAAAGCTCTTGCATAAAACTTTTCACCGATAGCACACGGTATAGTGAAACTGCCAGAATCTTTTAATTTTTTTGTAAGCTTTTCAGAATAATTGCACTACACTCTTCGTTAAGTGCAACAGTTTTGTTATGAGCGAACTTCCTTTTCTTGTTCAGAATGTCCTTTATGAATTTCACATAATTGGGCATTTGCTCTAAAGCTTCTACGAAGGGAATATTTACCGTCAACTTCAAATAATTGGGCATTTGCTCTAAAGCTTCTACGAAGGGAATATTTACCGTTAACTTCTTAAGAATCAAAAATTTTGAAAATTGTTTACTTTGTTTATGTTGCTTCAGTCTTTGAGGAAACGGTGGGGGGAAAAATTGTTTATTTTGTTTGTGTTACTTAGATCTTTGAGGAAACAGTGGTGGAGGTTTCTCCATAGTAATTTTCATTGATGTAAATGGATATTCTAAATTTGGGTATTCATGATCCTTTTCTTTTTCGGTATCAACTTTCTCTTTTTCAGTTTCTGTTTCTTTTTGTACTCTTGTCTCCAAAGCTTTTTCACTTCGTAATTGTATCATTTTTATCTGTTCTTTTCCTTGATCTTTAGGATTTGGTTCCACAATACTAGGAAAAGTTTTAATGTTCGGTTACTAAGCGCGGTAGCGATATGCTCTATTTAATTTTCAATATTCTTAATAGCAGTTCCTTGATTTTGTAATTGATTTACTTGAATTTGTAATTTATTTCCTTGATTTTGCAATTGTTGACCCATGTTTAATATCAGCTCTTCCATAGATAACTTCTTCTCCTTAATTTAAGTGTTACTGTTAAATCCTGGAGGATAAGGTCTATAGTTAACATTTCCTTGGTTGGATGAATTTCCTAATGGGTTCACTAGGTTGTTCACCCATTGTTGATTTGTAGAAGAATTATTATTCTAATTAAAATTTGGATGATTCTTCCAACCTGGGTTATAATAGTTCGAATAAGAGTTGTTGGGTCTATTAATAGCATTTAAAGACTCATATGAAGGTTGAACATCTACAAATTTCCCAGATGAATTCTCTTCCATCATAAGAGGTGTTGGAGAATAATTCATCTCATATTGATCTAATTTCTTTGATATTACAGCAATCTGCGAAGCTAACATAGATTTTGCATCAGAATCATGGATATTATCTACTTTTTTGGATTTACCATTTCAGAGGGCCATTGAAAATTATTGGTATTCATCTCTTCTATTAACAAATAAGCCTCATCAAAAGGTTTTGACATAAAGAACCACCAATCGCAGCATCTATAATCGATATAAGTGATCCCACTAATCCATTATAAAAAGTTTGAATTATTAACCAATCTGGTAACGAATGATGAGGTATTTCCTAAGAAGATCTTTAAATCTCTCTCAAGCTTCATATATTGACTCTCCATCAATCTAACTTTTTAAGAAGACCTTTAAATCTCTCCCAAGCTTTGTATATTGTCTCTCCATCAATTTGACAAAACGATGTTATGTCATTTCTAAGCTTAGCAGTTTTGGATGGAGGGAAATATTTACATAGAAATTTCTGTGAAAGTTCTCCCCAAGTCCTACTAAATCCTAGTGCTAACGAATTTAACCACATCTTAGCTTTATCCCTCAGTGAAAAAGAAAAAAGTCAAAGTCTAACAGCATCGTTTAAAACTCTGTCGTATTTAAAAGTAGCACACAATTCTAAAAAACTAGCGAGGTGTAAATTAGGATCTTCATTTGGTGTACCTTCAAATTGATTGTTTTGTGTCATTTGGATAATAGCAAGTTTAAACTTAAGTGAATTAGCAGTTACATCAAGATTTTGGATAGATAAGTGAATTTCATCTGCTGTAGGGTTTGCATAATCTCGTAGGGGTCTAGGTTGGTGTTCATTTTCTATTCCTTGATTGTTCATGTTATCGCATAATCTCGTAGGGGTCTAGGTTGGGGTTCATTCTCTATTCCTTGATTGTTCATGTTGTTGTAATCTCGTAGGGGTCTAGGTTGGTGTTCATTTTCTATTCCTTGATTGTTCATGTTGTTTTCGTAGGATTTGCATAATCTCTTAGGGGTCTAAGTTGGTGTTCATTCTCTATTCCTTGATTGTTCAGGTTGTTTTCCATTGTATAAGAATTTCTAGGTTCTCTTCTTAATCTTCTAATCCTTCTAACAGTGCGTTCTAATTTCGAATCGGAATTTCTAGGTTCTCTTCTCAATCTTCTAATTTTCCTAACAATGCATTCTAATTTCGAATCGTATGGTATAAGATTTTTATGTCCAAATTTACACATACAATATGAAATCAGTACACAATAAAACAGTTAACTAAATATGAAAATAAGTTGCAATTCAAGTAAAAATTTTCTAATAATCCTAATTTGTGTTACTATAATCACAATTTTTTTTACTCCCCAGAAACGACGCCAAAAACTTGACAGCGACTTTATATATGCTTAAAAATATAAGTAATTAATACTGCTGCTAAAAGATTTAATTCCTTAGCAACTGTAC
This sequence comes from Phalaenopsis hybrid cultivar, assembly GCA_002079205.1. Lineage (NCBI taxonomy): Eukaryota > Viridiplantae > Streptophyta > Magnoliopsida > Asparagales > Orchidaceae > Phalaenopsis > Phalaenopsis hybrid cultivar. The sequence continues at coordinate 286,417 of JXCR01146619.1, forward strand.
CAAAACTTAATAACAGTTATTATGGATGTAATAAATATTCAATAATTGTAAAGTCATACTTATCAACGCAAGTATACGTATCGCTCAAGTAATATATGTATAAAATATTCAATAATTATAAAGTCACACTTATCAATGTAAGTATACGTATCACTCACGACTCTAATGAACTCCTAGATATCGATCCCACAGGAAGTAATATTAGAACTATGAACTAAGATTTTAGAAAAAGTTTTACTTTAATCGCAATAATGGAATTCAATTTGCTTACCTGCCACTAATAGGCAATTGAAATAAATATGTAATTTCAATAACTATTAAATAACTAATTATACTAATGAAGTCTATAATGTGATATTCAATGTATAAGAAAGCATCCTTCTCCTTGTCAAGAAATTATAGTGAATGGATAAAGTGAATCGGTTCAATTTGTATTGTGCCAAATAGGAGCATACCTATTCTTTACCCTTTGGTCAAGGCATAAAGAACATTGACTAATTCTACGCTTGTTTACTGAATCTGTGACTAGGCTGGCAGGATACAGGTTTTCACTTTAGAGCTCCCACATTCCCCTCGCCTGAGAGCTAACATCTACACTTCAGCACCCAAACGATAGGAACGAATTGGGGATTTTAGTCTGTCACTCTAAATCTCTAATTCTACGCTCGACAATTTTATTTCCTTATTTATTTGCACCCAACTTTTAAGGGCTTTGACTTCCCTGAATCTTGGATGCAATCTTCACTTTAGTTGTAAAACTCAACGTATTTTAACAAATTAATTGGCTAAATTGAAAGTAAATTAAGATCGAAGTGAAAAGATTATCAGAATTTCTTAAACATTTTCACAGCTTCACCAATTCAAATCAACATTTCACAAATCTCATGACAAGAAGAAAGATAAAGAAAACTACTCATATCTCATGGGAAAAATACAATAAAAATTGGAATTCATATATAAAAGCAATGTCATACAAACTACAACAATAAATAAACTTATCTCTAATTTCTCCACAAGAAAACTTCTCAAAGTTCCTCTGAATCTCTTCTTTTCTTTACAACACACAAAATTTTCTTTTGAAGCGGCAATGAGGAAGAAATCTCTCACTTTCCCTCCACTCTTACAATCTCTCGAAGAATTCCTCACAATTTAGACTCTACACTTTTTTCACACTTCAATTTGGAGTCTCTCCTTTCTTCAGGACCTTTCTAACATCCAGGACCACTCTAATTTTCGATCAAAATCTTCTTTTAAAGTTGTGGATGAGCTTTCCCAAGAGTTGCCTAAGCACCCCTCCAAAATTTGTCCTCATCCAAAGCCTGGCTGGACATAACCGCCGAACTCGCCGTCGGCGGCCTTGAGGGCACCGTCGGCGGGCCTTCTAAGTGAATTAATTATGGGGTCTAGGGAAAATCTCGTCGTCGACGTTGTTGGACTTGTTGTCGGCGCCCTAGTTCAAATCTTCACATTTTGGTCATTTTCGCTCCAAATTCGCTCCTTTTTACACCTTTTTTCTCCAATGACTCTAATTCTTCATTCCTGCAACAAAACATCAAAAATACATTTCTTTAAAGAGTAATATCATAAAAAATAGTATAAAATAGGTATGAAAATCTCAAAATATTTTCCTTTGGTCACAAACAAATTCAAATTCCTATGGATTTGTTGTTTAATTCTAAGGAAAGATATGCTGTTGGAGATGGTCGTGCTGCAGACAACGCTCGCTCCAAGCTCCTCGTTATGACGAGTTTAAGTTTTCTAATGTGTCGAGTTATGATGTCAAATCAGATGTCCTTATGTTTATGGTCAGTTAACTATTATGGGACATATTAAGGTTGATTAGAGCGACACCGGTTAGGATCATACTGTTCCCTCATTTTAATACCACTATTTTTTATTAGATTCACTTAATCCAAATGAATTTACTAAACACAGCTTAATGAGTTTCATACTTTCATTTAGACTGTGGGAAATCTCGTTAGCAACCATAGGTTACTGACAGCGACATTACATATGCTTAAAAATACAAGAATTTAATACTGCTGTTAGAAGATTTAATTTCTCGGCAGCGACACCAAAAACTTGATAACGGCTATATAATCGATAAAAATGTAGATATAAAATATTCAATAATGGTAAAGTCACACTTATCAACGCAAGTATACGTATCGTTCAAGTAATATAGGGGTTCTAATGGAGTCCTAGATATTGATCGCACAGGGAGTAATATTAGAAGCTATGAACTAAGATTTTAGAAAAGCAATACTTAATCACAACAATACAATTCAAATTTCTTATCCGTCACTAAGAGGTAATTAAAATAAATATGTAATTTTAATAACTCCTAAATATCTAATTATACTGATAAAGTTTCTAATGTGAAATTCAATATATAAGAAAGCATCATTCTCCTTGTTAAGAAATTAAAGTGAAAGGATAAAGTGAATCAGTTCAAATTGGATTGTGTCAAATAATAACAAACATATTCTTTACCCTTTGGTCCAGGCATAAAGAACATTGACTAATCATATACTTGATTATTGAATTTGCGGCTAGGATGAGAGGTTATCGACTCTCACTTCGGAGCTCTCACGTTCCCCTCGTCTGAGGGCTAACATCTACACTTCAGAACCAAAGATAACACTGAATTGGGGATTTTAGTCTGTCACTCTAAAATCTCCAATTCTATGTCCGATAATTTTATTTCTCTATTTTTTTGCACCCAACTTCCAAAGGCTTTGACCTCCCTGAATCTTGGATGTTATCTTCACTTTTGTTGTAAAACTCAACTTATTTTAACAAATCAATTGGCCAAATTGAAAGTAAATTAATATCAAAGTGAAACGATTATCATAACTTCTTTAACATTTTCAAGGCTCAACCAATTCAAATCACCATTTCACANACGATTATCATAACTTCTTTAACATTTTCAAGGCTCAACCAATTCAAATCACCATTTCACANATGTTTGCACCCAACTTCCAAGGGTTTTAACCTCCGTGAATCTTGGATGTAATCTTCACTTTAGTTGGAAAACTCAACATATTTTAACAAATCAATTGGCCATATTGAAAGTAAATTAAGGTCAACGCAAAAATATCATCACAATTTCTTTAACAATTTTGTGGCTCAACCAATTCAAATCACCCTTTCACAAATCTCAAGACAACAAGAAAGACAGAGAAAACTACTCAGATCTCATGGGGAAAACACAACAAAACTCAGAATTCATATATAAAATCNAAAAATCAAAAATTGAAAAAGAAATTTATTTAAGAGTATTTTTTTAAAATTTTAATTTGCTTGCTTTATTTGTTTATGCAAAATATTGGATCTAAAAGCTTAGTACCTTACGATTCAGAGTTAGAACGTACTATTAGAAAAATTCAAAAACAACAAAGAGAAATTAAAAATTTAAAAGAAATGGAAAATAACTTAGAAAATCCAATAAATGAGAATCGACAAAGACCTTTAAAAGATTATACAAATCCAACAACAGATGAACTTCACTTGACTATTCAAAATCCTAAAGTTGCTGCTAATTCATTTGAGCTTAAACCTACTGTTATCCAAATGGTACAAAATAATCAGTTTGGAGGATCACTTACTGAAGATTCTAACTTACATCTTGCTAGTATTCTTGAGATTTTTGCTACATTTAAATATGACGGAGTGTCTAATTATGTTGTTAGGCTCAGACTTTTTCCTTTTTCATTAAGGGCTAAAGCTAAGGCTTGGTTAAGTTCATTAGCACCTGGATATATTAGAACTTGAGGAAAACTATCACAAAAATTCTTGGCTAAATATTTTCCACCCTCAAAAACTGCTGAACTTAGAAATGATATTACATATTTTTGTCAGTTTGAAGGGGAATTGATATATGAAGCCTAGGAAAGATTTAAAGATCTTCTTAGAGAATGTCCAAATCGTGCTTTGCCAGATTGGTTAATAATTCAAATATTTTACAATGGATTAGTAGGATCACTAAGATCTATTATAGATGCTGCTGCAGGTGGATCATTAATGTCAAAACCTTTTGATGAAGCATATTCTTCAATTGAAGAAATGGCCACTAATAATTTTCAAATGGCCCTCTGAAAAGGTAAATCCTAAGAGAGTAGCCAGTATTCATGATTTCGATGCAATGTCTATTTTGGCATCTCAAATTGCTGTTATTTCCAAAAAGATTGATCAAATATGAGTGACCTATTCTCAAATACTCCCAGTATTAGAGGAAAATTTACTAAGACAGATTATTGATACTCAACCATGTTATGAAACTTTAAACGCTATAAATAATCGAAGTAATAAACCCTATTCTAACTATTTTAACCCTAGATGAAAAAATCACCCTTATTTTAGTTGGAATAATTATAACAATCCGGTGAATCCATCTGAAAATCTGAACAATTAAGGAAATCCTAATTTTTGACCTTATTATCCTCCAGGATTTAACTTAAACCGTAACCTACAAGTTAAGGAAAAGAAGTTGAAGATGGAAGAAGTGATATTGAATATGGGAAATCAAATGCAAAATCATGGGGCTTCTACTAGAAATATTGAAAAACAATTAGGACTTGTTGCTACTGCACTTAGTAACAGACCTTCTGAAATTCTTCCGGGTACTGTGGAAGTTAATCCAAAAGATAAAAATAAAAAGCAAATTAAAGATATTCAATTATGAAGTGGAAAATAAGTTGAAACAAGGATCTAAAGAGAAATTGAAGTTGATGAAGAGAAGCAAGAAATGGAAAATGATCAACATGAAAATGAACAAACACAGGTTCCTTTAGAAAAATCATTATCTCTGTTTCCTCAAAGACTGAAGCAGAAAAATAAAGATAAATAGTTTACAAAATTTTTGAAAATCCTTAAGAAATTAAGGATAAATTTCTTTTTTTTGAAGCTTTGGAACAAATGTCAAGTTATGTGAAATTTATGAAGGATTTACTAAATAAGAAAAAGAAGTTTACAAATCATGAGACTGTTGCACTATGTGAAGAGTGTAGTGCTATTATTCAGAAAAAACTTCCTTAAAAACTAAAAGATCCTAATAGTTTTACTATGTCTTGTGCAATTGGTAAAAAGTTTTATGAAAAAGCTTTATGTGATTTATGAGTGGGTATCAATCTTATGCCCTTATCGATCTTTAAACGTTTAGATTTGGGAGAAATTTCCCCTATTACTGTAACTCTTTAGTTAGCTGATCGATCAATAAATTATCTAAAAGGAGTTATAGAGGATGTACTAGTAAAGGTGGATAAATTTATTTTCCCTGTAGACTTTATAATATTGGATATGAAGGAACATAAATAGATTCATATTTTTTTAGGGAGACCATTTCTTGCAACAAGAAGAGCTATAATAAATGTACAAGTAGGAGAATTAATAATGAGAGTTAATGATCAAGAAGTAAAATTTAATAGAGCAAAAGTTATGAAATATCCTTCAATAGAAAAAAATATTGAATGTTTCAGGATGAAAGTAGCTGATTATCTGAGTAATGAATAATTTAAGAATGAGTGTGAAGATAAATTAAAGTAAGGAGAAATTTTTTAGAATGAAGATGAAATAAAAGGAGAGATATTTGGATTATATTCAAGGCAAATTTGAAACGTTAGACTTGTTGGAAAATGATAATAAAAATCTTATTCCTTCAAGTATTAAACCACTTGAACATAAATTAAAGATATTACCTACCAATTTAAAATATGTAGTTTTAGGAGATTCATCTACATTGCCTGTTATTATAACTTTCAAGTTAACTAAAATTCAAGAACAAAAGCTGATAGAATTGTTAAACATGTATAAAAAGGCTTTTGGATGGACTTTAGCACATATTAAAGGAATTAGTCCTTTAATTTGTATGCACATAATTTTATTAGATGAACAATATGAACCTAAAGCTAATCCTCAGAGAAGATTAAACCCGATAATGAAAGAAATTCTTAAAAAATAGATTTTAAAATGGTTAGATGCTGGAATTATATATCATATTTCAGATAGTTTTTGTGTAAGCCCAATTCACTGTGCTCTAAAGAAAGGAGGAGTGACTGTTGAAGAAAACAAGAAAAATGAATTAATATCAATACAATAAGTTACTGGTTGACAAATTTGTATTGACTATAGAAAATTAAATATGGCCACCAAAAAAGATCACTTTCTTTTACCCTTTTTAGACCAAATGTTGGATAGATTGGCTGAGAATAAATATTATTACTTTTTAGATAGATATACTAATTATCATCAAATTCCAATTACTTTAGAAGATCAAGATAAAACAACATTTACAAGCCCATATGGAACATTTGCTTTTCGTAGAATGTCTTTTGGACTATGCAATGCACTTACAAAATTTCAAAGATGCATGATGTCAATTTTTAGCAATTTTATAGAACATGGAATAGAAGTGTTTTTGGATGAATTTTCTGTATTTGGGACTTTGTTTGAGTTATGTCTTAATATATTAGAAAAAGTTCTGGAAGTATGTGAAAAAGTCAACCTAGTATTAAATTGGGAAAAATTTCAATTTATGGTTGCAGGAGGTATTGTGCTTGAGAATAAAATATTTGAAAATGGCATAGAGCTAGATCCTGCAAAAATTCAAATTATAGAAAAATTATCATCACCTACTAATGTTAAAGGAGTGAGAAGTTTTCTAGGACATGGTAGTTTTTACATGCGCTATATAAAAAAATTTTCAAAAATACCTAAGGTGCTATGCCAACTTTTAGAAAAATATAAGAAATTTGATTTTGTTGAGGAATTCATAAAAGCATTTGAATTATTACAGAAAAAATTAGTCACTGCACCTATAACAGTACCACCTGACTGGGAAAAACCATTTGAAATAATGTGTGATGCTAGTGATTATGCTATTAGGGCTATATTAGAACAAAGGTATGAAAAAGTTTTTAAAGTTATATATTATGCTAGTAAGACTCTAAATGATGCTCAAATTAATTATACTACCTACAAAAGTGAGTTATTAGTTATTACAATGTCTTTGATAAATTTAGACCTTATTTAATTGGGACTAAATGTATAGTGCATACAAATCATTCAGTTATTAAATACTTAATGTAAAAGAAGGATGCTAAACCAAGATTAATTAAATGGATACTTCTATTTCAAGAGTTTGATTTTACTGTGATTGATAGAAAGGGAAATGATAATCAAATAGCTGATCGTTTATCTAGAGTAGAAATATAAATAATAACAAATTTTGTAAATGAAATTTTAGAAAATTTCCTTGATGAACAACTATATATTATTGATGAAATGGATGTATTGTGATATGTTGATATAGTGAATTATATTGTAAGTGATATTTTACCACCTGATATGAAAAATCCACAACTAAAGAAATTTATATATGATTCAAAAGACAATTTTTTAGATGACCCGTATTTATATAAACAATGTAAGGATCTAATTATTAGAAGACGTGTGCCTTATGAAGAAACTAAACAAATAATTGAAAGATGCAATGATTCTAAATTTGGAAGACATTTTGGAACAAATAGAACTTAATATAAAACTTTTCAAGATGGATTTTATTGGCCAGCTATTTTTAAAGATGATAATGTGATAGATGTGAACGAGTAGGAAATATTTCTAGAAGAAATGAATTGTCTCTAAATTACACATTGGAAGTTGAAATTTTTTATGTGTGGGGATTAAATTTTATGGAACCATTTATGCCTTCATTTGGAAACTTATATATATATATATATAACATGCTTTTGATTATATGTTCAAATAGATTGAAGCTATTGTTGTACCCAGATGTGATGCTTGGAGTGTTTCTAACTTTTTAATTAAAAATATTTTCACAAGATATGGAATGCCGAGAGTAATTATTACTGNTTGGTTAAAATTTGGCATTTTATTTGGTTTGATTTCAAACAAACTTTAAGTTAAAGAAATTTATAAAATTTTATTGTGTTACTTTTGATATAATATATAACTGATTATAAATGTCATACTAAAACAGTTAAACCAAACTTCTATCACGTACTTTAGTGTTGCATAATACTTTGTGTAATTTTAACTACTATAAACATGATAAATTTTGTTACGTGACATCAAAATGTTTAAAATATTATTTTAGATACAACATATAAAAACTTATGAATTATTACCGTTCAGGTGCGTATAATCATTTACCAAGTACATCCTACAATTAACTGAATGTAATAATCTTTATATATATCTGCAACATATTTGATAGTATT
>JXCR01146619.1:294764-359022 GCA_002079205.1 Phalaenopsis hybrid cultivar
TATATATTACTTGCTGTTGATTATATGTCCAAATGGATTGAAGCTATTGTTGTACTGAGATGTGATGCTCAGAGTGTTTCTGAACTTTTAATTAAGAATATTTTTACAAGATATGAAATGCAGAGTAATTATTACTGATGGAGGATCTTATCTCAGGAATAAGAGAATTGAAAAATTAATTAATTAATATGATATTATGAATAGATTCTCTACTGCTTATCATCCTCAGACTAGCAGTCTAGTAGAGATATTAAATTGTGAAATTAAACATATTTTAGAAAAACATGTAAATCCTTATAAAATGAACTGATTTGCTAGACTAGATACTGCATTATGGGCATATATAACTGCTTATAAGTCTCCTATAAGAATGTCCCCATACAGACTGATATTTGGAAAAAAAATGCTACTTACCAGTAGAATTAGAGCATAAAGCATTTTGGGCTATTAAGGAATTTGATTTTAATCTAAAAGATGCTGGTGAGAAAATATTATTGCAACTCAATGAACTTGAGGAAATAAGAAATAAAGCATATGATAATGCAAAAATCTATAAAGAAAAAATAAAAATTTGTCATGATCAGAAGATTATTCAAAAGAAATTTTAACCTGGATAAGAAGTTCTATTATATAATACAAGATTGAGATTGTTTCCAGAAAACTGATATCCAGATGGTTAGGATCATTTAAAGTGATTAAAGTCTATCATTATAAAACTGTTGTTATTAAAGATACTAATAGTGGAAAGGTATTTAAAGTTAATGGGCGTTTGAAACATTATTATGAAGGGCACATACCTCAATTTAAAGAAGTTTTAAGGTTAATTTAACCCAACTAAACAAATTTTGTGTTAGGTTGACGATGTTAAACCAAGCGCTTTGTGGGAGGCAACCCATACATATATGTCTATGTATTACTATTTTGTTTGATAAGTGTCTTATATTTTAATAGATAATAATCCTACACAATTGCATTTATTATAAATTAATTCAAATATTGGTATTGAAGAAAAAGTTGGAATTAAATTGAAAGAAAAATGAAAGTTGCAAAATTTTGGTCACTGGCACCGCGGCGCCAGAATGGGCGCCAACGGGGCCCAAAAAATTTGACCTCAGCGCCGACAGTGCCAATCGAGAGTGTCAACGGTGCCGAGAGCAGTTTCATGGTTTAGATGACTTTTAGAGGACTTTGGCGGGATTTTCCTTTATAATAACCACCATGAGATGTTCTTAAAGTCCTAAAAACTTCCTAGGACGCCTAGAAACTTCCTATTTTGGGATTCCATGACTTCCTATTCTAGAAATACTTCAAGGTATGGCGTTTTCAATAGAAGAAAGTTTATCAGTTTTGACGCACAGAGATTATACGATAAAGTTATTATGAAGAAGAGATTGATCAAGGAAAGAGGATTTGTTAATCATGGATTGATCAACCCAAGTGCTCTGGTTGACAAGATCATTTTGCAAAGGTTGTGGCAAGTTCTGTGTTACACTACCGCTGCGACTGTTATGCTTGTAGTGAAGGAGTTTTATACAAATCTACATGGAATTACCCAAGGAGTTGTCTTCGTACGAGGTAAGGCTGTACCATTTACTCTTGCGAGGATTAATGAATTATATATGATAGAAAATGTTAGAATCTGTCATTATACAAATTTCATTCCTACACGAGATTTGATGCAAGATGTATGTTATCGAACAATCTGCAAACCGCAGAGTTACAGTAGTAGGGGTTATTTCTTCTAATCCCAATCTCTTAAATTTTGATAATGACATAAGGTTAATGTTTGCACCTAAATCACATAAAACTTTCTCATATAATTTGTCTTCTATTGTACATGGAATTGTAAAGCTACCACGATCTTTAAGCATTTCAGGAAGCTTCTTCTGAATTATCGCACTCCACTCCTCACTAAGTGTCACAGTCTCATTATCTTCAAACTTCTTTTTTCTGTTGAGAATATCCTTCATAAACTTTACATCGCTCGACATATTTTTTAAGGCTTCAGAAAATGAAATATTAATTGTAAACTTCTTAAATATTTCTAGAAATTTTGAAAATTGCTTATCCAACATCTGCTGACGAAGTCTCTGAGGAAATGGAGGTAGTGGTTTTTCCAAATCAATTTTCAGCAGAGAAATCAACCTTTCAGAATCTTTTGGAGCGTCATCTTTTGATTGTTCAATAGTTCAGTATTAGAGACTATTATCTCTTATATCTCTCTATCTATGCATGAAAAAGGTTGATTTCAATTGTGAGCACAAATAATTAGTGGTAAACTTGATGTGATAGGAATGAAATGAGCGGAATGAGAATAAATATGACGAGTCTAGTGTGAGATATGTAAATGCATAAGAAATACATGCTATGTATGTATGCAAATGCCTCTAATTTTTTTGAATGTTATTTTTTAATATTAATTTATATTTTAAAATTTATCCTTAATACAAGTGGAATGACATTGCAATTCGTCATGATCGTTGTTCATTGCGGAACCAACATTGGGTCAACGCCGATTCTCACCAAATCATCACCCTTCTAGTCCTCCAACCATGTTCAACTTAAGTTTAACCGAGCAATCTTTTTATATATTTGAAACTCATCTTTGAGCAATCTTAAATACAAGACAAAATAGCATTTTGATGGCATTGCTTTAGAAAAGAAGAACAAACAATTAATATCCGTATGCTCAACTGAATATGGATAAGTAAACCAAACAAAGAAAAATATGCCATAAATTCGTGCCTTATAGAACAAGACTGATCAATCAACTTAAGCGTTTAGAAAAATATATATATAAAGCGAGAAGCATTAATGATCCAATGAAAGCTAAGTTTCCATTACCATCTCTCACCCACGTTTGTTTTCCTTACCTTTATTTGTATGAACTTTAAAGCATGTATAAGGTTAGGAAATTGACCGCCCATTTCTCGTTGCTTTCATCACATGCATAAACGAAAGAGACATGTCGGCAATATTATTCATACGCATGGCTTCGGAAAAGGTAGATTCTTCTTTCTCCACTAGTGTTTCTTTCTTTTCTGTTTTGGAATTTTTAGGCTGGGCTTTGCTAGATTTTCTTTGGTTGGCCTTTATTATGGATTTATAGAAATTATCATGACCGGAATAGGTTTAATGATAATAGTCACTAAGACTGAATTATTGTTATTTTGTAGATCCATGACTTGTTGGATTGGTTAGGCTGATACAACATTGATAAAACAATTTTTTATATGGTTGCACATGGGGAAAATATTACGTGTTGTTGTTCATATGTGAGGACAATCAGTCGGATTAGAGTACGCCATTAAGTACAAAAATTTGCTCGAATGTTATCGGTTGTCAGCACATATGGATGTCACACTTAAATTTTATTTATTTTTGTTGATAAGTGTATTGCATAGTCGGAGAACGAGAGAGATGAGAGTAGTGAGAAGACAGATGCAAAACAAAAGAATAGAGAAGAAGGGCTGTTCATAGAGAAGTCTTAAAGGCTAAAATTGTTTGATATTAAGAAAATAAATAAAAATTAATTAAAGGAAGTTTGAAGGTATTAAGATGCCATTTCATAATATTATTTTGTTGGATTTTGCCAATATATAGGCCAAATCGAATGAACAATAATTTTAGGGTTTTTTAAATTATAGAATTCCTATATTCAAGTAGTATTAAAAGAAGTTTATTACAAACCCGATAGCATCAATTTAACTCTTTGCACACAATTACACAATCGAGAGCAAAAGATTACATAAATGATGTGCACAAATTTAAGTAACAAATAATAAACAAGTGATATAGAGTGTTATCAATTATATGCACACTATGAATGTTGGCATGCTCAATTATAACTTCATAAACTTAAAATTAATTAAATTGATAATACGATCGAATGTAATAATATAATCAATTGATAGTGTTAAATGAATGATTAGTTTAATGAGCGTGTTTGAACTATAAGAATAAGTTTGAGGAATGATAATGGTAAACAAACTGATCATGATTAGTATTGTCAATTACCATTAGTAAGTATTCATAAAATATTTTGTTGATAAATGATTAATAATTATATTGTTAAGCCAGCTTAATGTCTTATGTTCATGTCTAACAACTTTTACCCTTAAGATTACATTATGCTTAAGTAATCACTCATTAGCTTCTCAAAGGTGGAGAAACTCTTACAATCTCTACTTTATAAGAAGCAAACTATGACCTTAGTTGTTAGAGAATAATGTATGAAACTCTTGTTCTTTTCAATGTACAAATAGAGTTGATATTTATATAAAAAGTTTAAGGTTTAGAATAGGAAATAGGAGTATTGAAAGAAAAATAATGCCTAAACTTATGTCTATGCAATTAAGGTTATTTACACCATATCAGGACCATTACTGATATTGATTCCTTTCCTCTAATCAAGTTAATAATTAATAGGTAGCACATAATTATGCACTAACTACTTAATTTTATTATGCATATGATTGATTCTACTTTTAATTACTTTTGAATATCATTCATGAGAATGATCCAGCAATCATTAACACTCCGCCTCAACTTTGGAATGTATGTTAGTGATTCTTAACTTACTAAGTAGTATCAAGAATTAAGAAGAATATATTGGTTTTGTGAAAACGTCTGCTGGCTACTCTAAAGTGGACACGTGAGTCAACTTTATCATTCTTTTTTTGAATTTTCTCTCGTATGAGATGACAATCAATCACTATGTGCTTTGTTCTCTCATGGAATACTAGGTTTGAGGCGATGTGAAGTGTTGCTTGGTTATCACAAAATAAATTGGCAGGATGAGAATGCATGATCCCCAAATCCTGCAAAATTGTTTCTAGCCAAATAATCTAGCGGCAGGTAACAGCCACGAACCGATATTCAGTTTTTGCATTAGACGTGATACTATTGTCTGTTTGTTGGTTTTCTAATAAATTAATGAAATCCCTAGGGGAATTTAATACCCAGTTACCGATTTATCGATTGTCACGACACCTGATCCAATATGCATCACAAAAGGCATCTAGTTGGAATGAGCATTTTGCTGAGAAGAAATATCCTTATCCTGCTATATATTTTACATAATGTAGGACACGATGGGTTTCTTCTAAATGTGGCACTTGTGTCTTGTCCATATATTGACTTAGAATATGAACTATATATGTCAAGTTAGAATGTGTAATAGCCAAGTACATTAATCTCCTAACTAGTCTTTTGTATAATATGATGATGGATCATTGGCATATCTCCTTCTAATTTGCTAAGAGATAATGTTTGTTTCGTAGGGAAAGTGACGATTTTTTCACCGAGGTACCCAACATCCTCGAGTATTTTAAAAGCATGCTTTCACTGTGGAAGCACAATACCCTTATGGGATCGCATAACCTCAATATCAAGGAAATATTTCAATTATTCAAGGTCCTTTAATGTGAATTGGTTCCTAATGAATATTTTGACATCTTCAATTTCTTGTAAGTAGTTCCCTGCAATGATGACATCATCTACATATATCACGAAGGGCAATAAATTTAACTTAATAGGATCAGATAAACAAGGAATAGTCTGTCTTTGATTGCATAAAATTGGCTGGCATCGGAGCAATGGAAAACTTGATTAACAATTGTCGTGAAGCTTGTTTGAGACCTTGTAATGATTTTTTGAGTTTACAAACTCGAGTCTCCCCCTTTTGTTTGAGGCCAAGTGGTAGCGACATATATACATCTTCTTCGAGGTCCTTATGCAATAAATCATTATTAGCATCTAGTTGGTGAATATGTCATTGCTTAGTTGAAACTAACATAAGGAGTAGGCGAACAGTTACAAGCTTAGCTACAGGGGCAAAGGTTTCCTAGTAATCTTTCCCTTCAATATGATTATATTCTTTTGCCATTAATCAGTCCTTGTAGCGTTCAATTGTCCCATCTGCACGAAGTTTGACTTTATATACCCATTTGCGTCCAATTGGCCTTTTCTTAGGCAGTAATGGTGTAAGGGACAATGTGTCATTAGCATTGATTGCATCAAGTTCATTTCATATAGCGACTTGCCACTTTGGATCACGAGCAACTTCTACAAAAAGTGTTTAACTCCTTTTCAACTGGAAGAGCAATGGTAAAAGAATGATGTTTAAGTGACAATCTAGCATATGACAAGATGTTGGTTATGGATAGAAGGTATCTATAGCGTTGGCCAACTCGAGTTCAATGTTGGGGAGTGAGTTAAAGAAAAACAAAGACACCTAAACAAGTGCAAATGATCATATGTGGGTTGTGTTTGGAAGAACATTTTGAAAAGAGTCTTTCCTTGGAGAAGGGATGTTGGAGTTCAGTTAATTAGGTACGTGACAGTTAAGATTGCATCTCCCCAAAAGTTTTTGGGTAAATTGGCTTGAAATACTAAGGCTCGAGCAATGTTGAGTAGGTGACGATGTTTTATTTTGGCTTTGCCATTTTGTTGTGGAGTGGAGACACAACTGGATTGGTGAATGATGCCTTTATCGAGATAAAGATTTCTCAATATGAATTCAGGACCATTATCACTTCGAATGTTTTTGTCATTTAGACTGAATTGTGTTTCAACGAGATTTATGAACTTAATTATGTATGAATGTCTATTTGATTTTTGGTTCATCAAATAAGTCCCTGTGTATCGAGTATAATCCTCAATAATTCTAATAAAATACCGCCCTCCTGTGATTGAAGGAACTTGGTATCCTTCCCAAATGTCAACGTGAATTAATTCAAAAGGTGTTTTTGAGCGAATGAAATTTGTTTGAAAAGATGAACAAGTTTGCTCAGCCAATGCGCTTTTAATTTTTTATGAAGCTTTTTCTGAATAATTGTACTACACTCTTCACTAAGTGCAACAGTTTCGTTATTCGTG
Source organism: Phalaenopsis hybrid cultivar (assembly GCA_002079205.1). Taxonomy (NCBI): domain Eukaryota; kingdom Viridiplantae; phylum Streptophyta; class Magnoliopsida; order Asparagales; family Orchidaceae; genus Phalaenopsis; species Phalaenopsis hybrid cultivar. Next base: position 301,644 of record JXCR01146619.1, read on the forward strand.
AACTTCCTTTTCTTATTCAGAATATCTTTCATAAATTTCACATATTTGGACATTTGATCTAAAGCTTCTACAAAAAGAATATTCACCGTTAACTTCTTAAGAATTTCTAAAAATTTGGAAAATTGTTTATTTTTTTTGTGTTGCTTCAATATTTGAGGAAACGGTGGTGGAGGTTTCTCCACAGTAATTTTCATTGGTGTGTTTATTCTCTTTATTTTACTTCAATCTTTGAGGAAACGGTGGTGGAGGTTTTTCCACAATAATTTTCATTGGTGTAAAAGGATGCTTCAGTCTTTGAGGAAATGGTGGTGGAGGTTTTTCCACGGTAACTTTCATTGGTGTAAATGGATACTCTAAATTGGGTTTCATCTTTTCTTTTCCGGTATCTACTTTCTCTTTTTCAGTTTTTGTTTCTTTTTGCACTCTTGTCTCTAATTCTTTTCCACTTCGTAATTGTATCGCCTTGATTTATTCTTTTCCTTGATCTTTAGGATTTGGTTCCACAGTACTAGGAAAAGTTCCTAATGTTCGGTTACTAAGCGCAGTAGCGATATGCCCTAATTGATTTTCATTATTCTTAATAGCAGTTCCTTAATTTTGTAATTAATTTCCTTGAATTTGTAATTGCTTTCCTTGATTCTGCAATTGTTGACCCATGTTTAATATCAGCTCTTCCATAGACAACTTCTTTCCTTAATTTGAGTGCACTGTTAAATCTTGAAGGATAAGAAGGTCTATAGTTAACATTTCCTTGGTTGGATGAATTTCTAATTGTTGACCCATGTTTAATATCAGCTCTTCCATAGATAACTTCTTTCCTTAATTTGAGTGTTACACAATTGTGGACCCATGTTTAATATCAGCTCTTCCATAGACAACTTCTTCTCCTTAATTTGAGTGTTACTGTCTGGAGGATAAGAAGGTCTATAGTTAACATTTCCTTGGTTGGATGATTTTCCTAATGGGTTCACTATGTTTAACATCAGCTCTTCCATAGACAACTTCTTTTCCTTAAATTGAGTGTTACTGTTAAATCCTGGTGGATAAGAATGTCTATAGTTATTATTTCCTTGGTTGGATGAATTTCCTAATGGGTTCACTAGGTTGTTTGCCCATTATTTATTTGTAGAATAATTGTTATTCCAATTAAAATTTGGATGATTCTTCCAAACTGGGTTATAATAGTTCGAATAGGGTTGTTGGGTCTATTAATAGCATTTAAAGTCTCATATGAAGGTTGAACATCCACAAATTGCCCGAGATGAATTCTCTTCCATCATAGGAGCTGTTGGAGAATAATTCATCCCATAATGATCTAATTAATGAATTCTCTACCATCATAGGAGGTGTTGGAGAATAGTTCATCCCATAATGATCTATTTTTTTGTTATTGCAGCAATCTGCGAAGCTAACATAGATATTGCATCAGAATCATGGATACTAGCTACTCTTTTAGGATTTACCCGTCATTGAAAATTGTTGGTAGTCATTTCTTCTATTAATAAATAAGCCTCATCAAAAGGTTTTGAGTGTTGGTAGCCATCTCTTCTATTAACAAATAAGCCTCATCAAAAGGTTTTGACATTAACGAACCACCAGCCTCAACATCTATAATCAATCTAAGAGATCTCACTAATCCTTTATAAAAAGTTTGAATTATCAACCAATCTAGTAATGAATGATGAGGTCATTTCCTAAGAAGATCTTTAAATCTCTCCCAAGCTTTGTATATTGACTCTCCATCAATCTGACAGAACGATGTTATGTCATTTCTAAGTTTAGCAGTTTTAGATGGAGGGAAATACTTGGATAGAAATTTCTGTGAAAGTTCTCCCCAAGTCCTAATAAATCCTGGTGCTAACAAATTTAACCACATTTTAGCCTTATCCCTCAATGAAAAAGGAAAAATTCTAAGTCTAGCAGCATCGTTTGAGACTCTGTCATATTTAAAAGTAGCACAGTTCTAAAAAACTAGCGAGGTGTAAGTTAGGATCTTCATTTGGTGTACCTCCGAATTGATTGTTTTGTACCATTTGGATAATAGTAGGTTTAAGCTCAAATGAATTAGCAGCTACATCAGGATTTTGCATAGATAAGTGAATTTCATCTGTTGTAGGATTTGCATAATCTGTTCTAGGTTGCTGTTCATTTTCTATTCCTTGATTGTTCATGTTGTTCTCTATTGTATCAGAATTTCTAGGTTTTCTTCTCAATCTTCTAATCATTCTAACAGTGCGTTCTAATTTCGAACAGTAGGGTATAAGATTTTCAGGTCCAAAATTACGCATACAATTTGAAATCAGCACACAGTAAAATAATTAACCAAATAAAAAAATAAGTTGCAATTCAAGTAAAAATTTTCTAATAATCCTAATTTGTCTATTACTCTAATTATGATTTTGTTAATCAGTCCTCGACAACGACGCCAAAAACGTGACCGCGACTTTATATATGCTTAAAAATATAAGTATTTAATAATGCTGCTAAAAGATATACTTCCTCCGCAACTGTACCAAATCCTTAATAACAGTTATAGATTCGATAAATATGAATTAATTAAATATTCAATAATTGTAAAGTCACACTTATCAACGCAAGTATACATATCGCTCAAGTGATTAAATATTCAATAATTGTAAAGTCACACTTATCAACGCAAGTATATGTATCGCTCAAGTAATGGATTCGATAAAGATGGATGTATAAAATATTCAATAATTGTAAAGTTACACTTATCAACGCAAGTATACGTATCGCTCAAGTAATATAATGCTCTAATGGAGTCCTAGATATCGATCCCACAGGGAGTAAGTTTAGAACTACGAACTAAGATGAGAAAAGCAATACTTAATCACAACAATGTAATTCAAATTGCTTATCTGTCACTAATAGGCAAGAGCAATTCTTTAATCATAACAACAAAGTTCAATTTGCTTATTTGTCACTAAAAGGCAATTGAAATAATTACGTAATTTTAATAACTATTAAATAACTAATGATAGCTTATGAGTCACTAATAGGCAATTGAAATAAATATGTAATTTTAATAACTCTTAAATAACTAATTATACCTATCACTAATAAGCAATTGAAATAAATATGTAATTTTAATAACTCTTAAATAACTAATTATACTACATTAATAGACAATTGAAATAAATATGTAATTTTAATAACTCTTAAATAACTAATTATACTAATAAAAGGTTTAAATGTGATATCCAATATATAAGAAAGCATCCTTCTCATTGTCAAAAAATTATAGTGAATGGATAAAGTGAATTAGTTCAAATTATATTGTGTCAAATAGAAGCATACTTATTCTTTACCCTTTGGTCCAGGCATAAAGAACATTGACTAATCCTATGCTTGGGCTGAATCTGCGGCTAGGTTGGGAGGATACCGGCTCTCACTTCGGAGCGCCCACATTCCCCTCACCTGGGGGCTAACATCTACACTTCAGCACCCAAACGATAGGAGCCAATTGAGGATTTTAGTCTGTCACTCTAAAATCTCCAATTCTACGCCCGATAATATTATTTCCCTATTTATTTGCAGCCAACTTCCACGGGTTTTGACCTCCCTGAATCTTGGATGTAATCTTCACTTTTAGTTGTAAAACTCAACATATTTTAACAAATCAATTGGCCAGATTGAAAGTAAATTAAGATCGAAGTGAAAAAATCATCACAATTTCTTAAACATTTTCATGGCTTCACCAATTCAAATCACCGTTTCACAAATCTCGGGACAAGGAGAAAGACAGAGAAAACTACTCAGATCTCATGGGGAAAACGCAACAAAACTCGGAATTCATATAGAAAATTGAAGTCATACAAACTACAACAAGTAAATAACTTATCTCCAATTTCTCCCCAAGAAAACTCCTCGAAGTTCATCTGGATTTCTTTCTTTCTTTACAGCATACAGAATTCCTCTTCAAAGCAGCAAGGAGGAAGAAATCTCTCACTTTCCCTCCACTCTTACAACTATCGAAGAATTCCTCACAATTTTACACACTATTGGAACATTTCTAACCTCTAGGACCTTTCTAATTTTCGGCCAAAATAGTCTTTTAAAGTTGTGGATGAGCTTTCTCAAGAGTTGCCTAAGCATCCCTTCAAAATTTGACCTTATCCAAAGCCTGATTGAGCATAACCGCCGACCTCACCGTCGGCGGCCTCGAGTGCGCCGTTTGCGGACCTTCTTAATGAATTAATTCTGGAGACTCGGAAAAATCTCACCGTCGGCGGGGTCGATGGCGCCCTAGTTCAATTCTTCACATTTTGGTCCTTTTCGCTCCAAATTCGCTCCTTTTTGCATCTTTTTGCTCCAATGAACCTAATTCATCATTCCTGCAACAAAACATCAAAAATACATTTCTTTAAAGTGCAATATCATCAAAAACAGTATAAAATAGGTATGAAAAATCTCAACATATTTTTCTCTGGTCAGTTATCACATATTTTTGAATGAAATTATACTTTAAGGAAAGGTTATTTTTATGCTTATCTTGTAGACATATCTGTTAGGAACGAAACACAATTAAAATGGGGTGAAACTGAGCCAAACGGAGTGAAATGGTGGAGCTACTACAGGGAGGCGCCAGAGGCACCCAAACTGGTGCCAAAGGAGCCATAATCCATAGAATTGGTGATAGGGGTGCCAAAATCTAGAGTACATGCGCTAGAGGTGCTAGAAACTGGCTCCTCTTGAATGTGTCTCTTGGAATGAAAAGTTGTGTCCTCTTAGAATGAAAAGCCGTGTCCAGTTGTAATGATAAAATTTATTGAAAAACATAAGATCCGAAAGGGTTATGATTCCTACAACAAAGTAACAATCACATTCAATTTCATGGATAAGAATGTAGTCCATGGGGTTGAATGCAAATAAATAGGAAAATATATTTTGATGGGCACAGAATTGAAGATTGTAGGGTGACAGACTAAAATTCTAATTTGGTCGAGTTGCTAGGAAACTAAAGCAAGATTGTTAGCCCTCAGGTGAGGGAGAGGTTGGAGCTCTAAAGTGGCAGCCAGTATCCTCTCAACCTTGTTATAAAAAAAGACCGCAAAAAAGTGAAAAACCAGATCGAGAAAAATTTACAAATAGAAAACAACAGTGGAAACACACAAATTTACGTGGTTCGGCGAATTGTCTGCATCCACGGAGTTGCAGAGGATTTTATTAGCTTTGAGGAAATTACACCATCGATCCCCTCGAGGTTTATAGAAAAACTCTAATTTTTTCTCCCTCTCTCTCTCTCGTCCTCTCTCCCTCCTCCTTTCTCCCTCTCTCTCTCCTCTTTCTCAACTAAAAGAGCTACAACAAAGGGAAGAAGAATTTTGTAAGCCACCCGTAAGCCACCTAGCAGAGGAAGGAGATTGGATTAATTGGAGTGATTTTCCTAGGCTTTGTGTTATCCTATTTATAGCCAAGCTAGTAAGCTTTACATAAGGTAACCAGAATTCTATTTAGCAATTATGCAAAGCAAGATTCCAAATCAAGGTGAACCGAAGCGGAAATGCGGAGAGTTTCACATGGTTATGCGAAGAAAGACAAGACGCAGTTCTGTGTAGGAGAGTGAGGTTTGGCGGGAGCTTTGAGGGGACCACATGAAACAATTTTGTGGGAACAGTCTCCATAAACCCAAAAATTCTCCCACTTCGAGACTGGGACACTTATTTTATTATCCACTAGTTGTGCCGACATTTTCCTCAAATGTGATATCCTCCACCTCTACAACTCAAAGCCTCGGTCTTCACGCTAAAAGACCAACTGAAGTTGTGCGCAACTTCAGTTTCTCTAGAGTAACACCCTTAGTTGATAGATCATCGTCAACGTAGCCTTTTAAATCCAAGCTCTTTCTTGGATTACTCATGAATCTGCTTACAACTCCCACGGCATGGGCAATATTCTACCTCAGCTGAAACTTTTTTCAACAAGTCCAGCCTTGTACCTCTTATGCCATCAAGCGCAGTCCTAACCCGGTACACCCACTTGTTATGCATTTTTTTTATCCCTAGTGGAAGTTCTGCCAGCTCCCACTTGCTTAAAGTTTCATCTTGCATATTTTTTTCATAAATCTGTGGTTCTCCACCATCTGTCTGTATAAGATCCAGTTTTCCTAACTTTAGCGCTCTGCCGCCTTTTAGAAAACCGACTTTCTTCCACTGCCCATAATGCGCCTCTAGCTCTTGTGTCCACACCTGAGTAAACCTGTAGTCATATATAGTGTGTCAGTTTTCTTTTCCCGAGCCAGTACTAATGATCCTTTATTAACTTTTAAGGCACTATCTTAGAACACTAGTGAATGACCACCCTCATTAAGCTATCCAACTGAAATGAGTTTATTCTTCATCTCAGGAATGTGTCTGACCTATTTGCTTATCTTAGGGAGTGTAATATCAACGTCTCTCATCGTCACCGCGTTCATGTTCACAGCATTTTGATCAGCCAGATGTACCTTCCCGAAGTCCCCTACAACATAATTTTAGCACAATTCTAGAAAATTAGCAAGAGGTAAATTTGGATCTTCAGTTGGTGATCCCCCAAATTGATTATTTGATATCATTTGGATAATACAGGTTTAAACTCAAATGAATTATCCACTATAATAGGTTTTTAAATACTACAATGAAGTTCATTTACAGTAGTGTTGGCATAATCTCTTAAAGGTCTAAACGCTTGATGAATTTCAGCATTTTGATTATTTTGGTCTGCCATTTCTACAATTTTTTTAGATTTTTCAAAATTTATAATTCTAGAAGTGTGAACAATCAATGGGAAGATTTATGGAAGGAAGCCCCTAAATTCAGTATCCAGTCATCGACATAAGTGTGAATTGCCAACAATAATGAATCATATATTTCTTCAATTAGAACATTACCGTCATCATTCTCTTTATACTTAGGATTCCTGCAATTCATTTTTATGTGGTCAAAGTTGCCATAATTTCAGCAGGTTGCCTACTGAACAAACTTTGATTTTGATTTTCCTCTGTTTGAGTTCCTGTCTTGTGATCTCTCTCTGAAATCAACAATCAGTGTCAAACTCGAACCGGAGGTTTCGCCAGAATCTTTCCTATGCACCTCCTCAGTCAAAATCAAATCACGAATATCATCATATTTCAATTTAGATTTACTTGCAAAACTACTAACTGTCATCCTCATGGCTTCCCAGCTATTTGGCAATGAAGCCAACAATATTAGTGCACGTATTTCATCATCAAAATTAATTTCAACAGCCGACAATTGTTTTGTGATAGTATTAAAATCATTCAGGTATAGAGCAACTGATACACCTTCCGCCATCTTTAGGTTGAATAGGCTTTTATCAGGTGCATCTTGTTATTCGCTGATGGCTTTTCATACATTCCTGATAAAGCCGCCATGAGATCTGCAGTACGCCTCTCCTTTATGACATTATGAGCAACGAATCTTGAGAAGGTTAGTCGTATAAGCCCCAGAACCTGTCAATCCAACAGATTCCATTCCGCCTCGTCCATCTTTTTTGGTCTTTTTCCCGCAACGGCAGGTGAAGTTTCTTCCCATAGAGGTAGTCATTTATCTGCATCCTCCAATAACTAAACTTTGTGTCATTGAACTTCTTGATCCCCGATGTCGTCACTTCGTCTCCGCCTATCGTTCTTACTTAGATCTCAAACCACGTCTCTGATACCAATTGTTATGAAAAATGGCGGAAATAAATTGAAAAACCGGATAAATAAAATTCACAAATGGAAAACAACAACAGAAACACACAGATTTAAGTGGTTCGGCAAATTGCCTACATTCACGGAGTTGTAGGGGATTTTATTAGCTTTGAGGGAATTACACCACCCTCGAGCGCCTCGATGTTTACAGAAAAACTCTAATTTTTCTCTCTCCCTTTCTCCTCTCTCCCTCTCCTTCTCCTTTTTCACTACTGAAAGAGCTACAGCAAAGGGAAGAAGAATTTTGTAAGCCACCCATAAGCCACCTAACAGTGGAAGGAGAATGGATTAATTGGAGTGATTTTCCTGGGCTTTGGGTTATCCTATTTACAGTCAAGCTAGTAAGCTTTACATAAGCAACCATAATCCTATTTAGCAATTCTACAAAGCAGGATTCCAAATCAAGGTGAGGCGACACGGGAATGCAGGGAGTTTTCAAGCGGCTATGTGGAGAGAGAGAAGACGCGGTTCCACGTAGGTGAGGGAGCTTTAGCGGGATCGCAGAAGAAACTCTGGCAGGACTGCGTGAAATAATTTTGGCAGGAATAGTCTCCATAAACCCAAAAATTCTCCTACTTGGAGACTGGGACACTGACTTCATTATCCATAAGCTACACAAACCTTTCCTCAAACGTGATATCCTTCACCTCTGCAATTCAAAGCCTCTGTCTTCACACTAGAAGACCAACTGAAGCTGCACATAACTTCAGTTTTTCCAGAGTAACGCCCTTAGTTGATATATCACTTTCAACGTAGCCTTGTACATCCAAGCTCTTTCCTAGGCTACTCATGAATCTACTTAGCATGGGCAATATTCTGTCTCAACTGAAAGCCTTTTCAACAAGTCCGGCCCTGTACCTTCTACTATCATCAAGCACAATCTTCACCCGGTACACCTATTTGTTATGTGACCAAAGAAAAATATGTTGAGATTTTCATACCTCTTTTATACTGTTTTTAATGATATTGCACTATAAAGAAAGGTATTTTTGGTGTTTTGTTGCAGGAATGATGAATGAAGGTCAATGGAGCAAAAAAATGCAAAAAGGAGAAATTGGAGCAAAAATGACCAAAATGTGGAAAATTGCACGAGGGCGCCGACGGCACTCTCGAGGCCGCCGACGGCGAGATTTTCTCGAGCCTACAGGATAAATTTTCTAGAAGGCCGCCGACGGTGTCATTGAGGCCGCCGACGGCGGGATCGACAGTTAGGTGACATATACAATGGATAAGGCCGGATTTCGGAGGGTTGTGTAAGCAACTCTTGGGAAAACTCATCCACATCTTTAAAGAGAACATTTTGGTCGAAAATAAGAGAGGAGAAGAGAAGAGGAGCAGACTTTTGGAGAATTGGAGGTTAGATAGGTTCCATTTGAGCTTGCTAGAAAGTGTAATTGTGAGGAATTCTTCGAGAAATTGTAAGAGTGGAGGGAAAGTGAGAGATTTCTTCCTCATTGCTACTTCGAAGAGGAATTCTGTGTACTGTAAAGAAAGTAAGAGATTCAGAGGAACTTCGAGGAGTGTTCTTGGGGAGAAATTTAGAGATAAGTTATTTACTTGTTATAGTNCCGTCGGCGGCCTTTTGGATATTTTGTCCTGTAGTCTCGAGAAAAGCTCGTCGTCGGCGCCCTAGTGCAATTCTCCACATTTTGGTCCTTTTAGCTCCAAATTCGCTCCTTTTTGCATCTTTTTGCTCCATTGGCCTTAGTTCATCATTCCTGCAACAAAACATCAAAAATACCTTTCTTTAAAGTGCAATATCATTAAAAATAGTATAAAAGAGGTACGAAGATCTCAACATATTTTACTTTGGTCAAAATCCCCCAAACTTAACAATTACATGTATTCAAGTAATTTTAGTACTATATAAAAGTTATGATCTATTGCAGTAATATTTTAATTCAAAAATACTATAAGTTTGATTTTGATAAATATCATAGTGAGATTTTCAAAAAAAAATTCAAGTCACTGAATTAACTCTGTAGCCATCAGATTATCTAGTCATCAAGTTTTAAGAGTTCTAGTTTTCTATTTGTTTGAAGAATGACTATTGATTACAATATTAAGTCACTTAGAATATCCAAAAGATAAGAACTTCATGAGAACTCTATTAGTAAAAAGATCTATTCCATAAATATAAGTTCAGGAATGTATTTAAGTTTTCCCTTTAGGTAGGTCTAGTGAAGCCAATTTTTGATTAGGCATCAAGCTTCTCCTCACTTTCATTTTTCTTTCCTTTTTTTCTTTTTCATTTGGATTGTTTTCAATCCTATACATATTTTTTTCTTTTCATTTCAGGGATTGTTTTCAATCCTTTCTTTTTCCTTGTTCAAGTGAGGATTACTATATCTGGAGAGCCTTTAATGATTTTAAACTTCAATTTTCTTTCCCTAAATTTGAAACTCAAAGCATTTCTTACCTTATGAATATTTCATAGTTTTCACATCATTGAATCCCAATATTTTCTTCTCAAATGAATTTCCGGATTCTTAATACTTCAAAATATAGTTTCCCTTACTTTAAATAGTTAACTATAATCTTATTCTACTTTAAAATATAGTTTCCTTTACTTTAAATAGTTAACTATAGTCTTATTCTCTTATACTAAAACTTTAAAATATAGTTTCCTTTACTTTAAATAGTTAACTATAGTCTTATTCTCTTATACTAAATATCGTTAACAAAATAATTTTCATTATAAAAATATTCCTTTAAATCTACCATAATATTTAAATATCTGTTTACAAAATTAATTTTTCTTAAAAAATATTCCTTTAAATCTATCATAATATTTAAATATCTATAAAATATAGTTATCTGAATTTCTATCTACCATTATATTTAAATAGTTACAAAAATATAGTTACCTGAATTAAATTCACTACATGAAATCATATAAATAATTTTTGAAAATATTGAAACAGAGGACATCTAATAGTTAATCTTTTTCTTNTTATAAATATAAATCATACCCCAGTATTGTAGGCATCTTTATCATTCTGAAATTTTTGCAGGCCTTCTCAAATTTTTACTTCACCTGGTCTGTAATATTGACTTTCTACACATATAAATCATTAGAGGAATTTCTGGGAAATTAAATTTTGAAATAAGTATAAAAACTAAAACAAAAACATACAACATTTCCCAACACAATTACAATGCTAAACAAAAGACAAAAATACTAAAATGGAAATAAATATCACATCGCATTACAATCCATAAAGTACTGAGCAACACCTACAACTTACACATGCCCATTTCTACTACCACTTTAAACATTTAAAACAAGAAAATTATCCAAGTACAAAAAATGAAAGTCCAAATACATAAACATCCATTTATCTTATAAAATGATTACATAAGATAAAAATACAAACATAAGTACATCAATTTCTTTCTAAATATCAAAATCCCAAGCTATTTCATCGTCGCCTTGATCAGCAGATGGATTGGGTTGATACTGAGTATATCGGGGGCATTCAAGAAATGTAACATCAGACTCTCCTCTGTAGTGTCAGGCCTGAGCGTCATTTACTATTTTTTAAATCTGCTATCATTTATAATTTTTAATTTGATTAAATACTCGCATTTTAATCCACTTTAGTTGTAAAATACTCGCATTTTCCAATCGTCAGTTTCGTCCGTCAAATACTGGTAAATTTCATTCATCTGGTTTCTCGTTGGGACGAAATTGGAATAGTGGCAGAAAGGAACATTTTCTATCATATATAACTCGTTGATCCGTGCAGAAAAGAATGTAATTCATCTTCCACGCACATAGCCAACTCCTTGGTTGATTCAATGTAAATTTGCATAAAATTCTTTTACCACAGGAACTACCACGGCGGCAGTAGTGTAGCACAATACTGCCGCACTATTATTTCTTCAATATCCTTCATGGGATTATTCAATCTGCGATTCACAAATCCTCGTTCCTTGATTAATATTTTCTTCGTCAGTAACTTGTTGAAGATTCGCTGCGCTTCCGCACTAATGAACTTTTGCTGATTGAAAACTCGCATTTTAGGATTACCAGGGGAATTAGATGCCATAGGAATGAAATTGACAGAGTTTTACTTCGTTCTTGGGGAGAGAATATGAACTGGAGTTCAAATTTTTGAGTTTAAAAAGACTATTCCCACACAAAAACCGTAAAAAACCACTCATAGGCCACAAGAAACTGCCTCTCACCGGTCTCCCATTGGCGGCCTCGAGAGCGCCGTCAGCACACCTCTGTATTAATTTTGTCTGGAATCTCGGGAAAAATTTGCCTTTGGCGCCGTCGGTGCCCAAGGCAAAATTTTCACAGTTTTGTTCTGGTCCGAATGCGTTTCAATTTTTCTTTACGGATCCAATTTTTAAGATATTTTAAGGGTAAATAAGAGTAGTAGAGCTTAATACTACTATAAACTAGTGATGAATTTAAATAACAACTACTATAATTGTGAATAAATTAAAGATAAATATGGGTTGCCTCACATAAAGCACTTGGTTTAACGTCGTCAGCCCGACCTTTCCAGGTGTTATTCAGGTTGACTGATCATTAAAACCTCTTTAAAATTTGGTAAGTTACCCTCATAATATGGTTTTAAAGAGGTTTTAATGATCAATCAATGGCCTTACAGACTTAAAGAGGTTGACTGACCATTTACTTTAAATCTATTTCCCATTTTTTGATCTTCAATTTCAACAGTTCCGTAACTATAAACTTGAGTCACAGTAAATGGCCCTAACCAATGAGACTTCAATTTCCTAGGGAATAACTTCAGTCTTGTATTGTAAAGCAAAACTTCTTGTCCTGGATCAAAGTTCTTTTTGTTAATCTTTCGATCATGCCATAACTTTAACTTTTCCTTATAAATTCTGTCATTAGCATAAGATTCATTTCTTAATTCTTCCAATTCATTTAATTGTAACAATCTCTTCTTATCAGCATCTTTTAAATTATAATTGAATTTTTTAATCGCCCAATATGCTTTATGCTCCAATTCTACTAGTAAGTGACAAGTCTTTCCAAAAATAAGTCTGTAAGGAGTCATTCCAATAGGGGTTTTATAAGCAGTCCTGTAAGCTCATAATGCGGTATCAAAACTAGTCGACCAATCTATCCTACTAGGGTTTACAATCATTTCAAGTATTTGTTTAATCTCTCTATTAGAAACTTCAGCTAATCCATTGGTTTGAGGGTGAAGCAATAGAGAGTCTATGAATAATATTAAATTTTTCTGCCAATCTCTGAATATATGTATTCCTAAAATGGGATCCTCCATCGGTAATAATCATCATAGGCATTCCGTATCTAGTGAAAATATTTTTCATTAAAAATCTTGAAACACTTTTAGCGTCCAAGGTAAAGCTTGTGCTTCAATCCACATAGAAACGTAGTCTACTGCAATTAATATATATAAGTTCCCAAATTAGTGATAATCATTCTAAGCATTTCGTATCTAGTGAAAATATTTTTCATTAAAAATTTTGAAACACTTTTAGCATCACAACGAGGTTAAATCTTGTGCGAATCTTGAAACACTTTTAGCGTCACAGCGAGGTAAAGCTTGTGCTTCAATCCACTTAGAGACTTGAAACACTTTTAGCATCACAACGAGGTAAAGCTTGTGCTTCAATCCACTTAGAAACGTAAGTCTACGCAACTAATATGTATAAGTTCCCATATGAAGGGATAAATGGTCCCATGAAATCAAATCCCCAAACATCAAAGATCTCAACTTCTAACATGAAATTTAAATATATATCAAGTTCCCAAATGAAGGAATAAATGGTCCCATAAAATCTAATCCCCAAACATCAAATATCTCAACTTCGTTCCTCAAATAAAGGAATAAATGGTCCCATAAAATATAATCCCCAAACATCAAAGATCTCAACTTCTGAAGAAGTAAATGGTTTCCATAAAATCTAATCCCCAAACATCAAAGATCTCAACTTCTAACATGAAATTCATAGGCATTTCATTAAAATCTACTTGAAACACTTTTAGCATCACAACGAGGTAAAGCTTGTGCTTCAATCCACTTAGAAACGTAAGTCTACGCAACTAATATGTATAAGTTCCCATATGAAGGGATAAATGGTCCCATGAAATCAAATCCCCAAACATCAAAGATCTCAACTTCTAACATGAAATTACAATTAATATATATAAGTTCCCAAATGAAGGAATAAGTGGTCTCATAAAATATAATCCCCAAACATCAAATAACTCAACTTCCAATATGAAATTTAGAGGCATTTCATTTCTTCTAGATATATTGCCTACTTGTTTTCAACTTCCAATATAAAATTTAGAGGCATTTCATTTCTTCTAGATATATTGCCTACTCGTTGGCATCAATCATAAGTTTTTATATATCTACAAACATCTCTAAATATAGTAGGCCAATAAAATCTAGCTTGTAAAATTTAATAAGCAGTTTTATCAATCACAAAATGTCCTCCAAATTTAGAATCATGACATTTCTGAATGATCAGCTCAGTTTCTTCATAAGGTACACATCTTCTCATAATCAGATCCTTACATTGTTTATATAAGTAAGGCTCATCCAAAAAATATGCTTTCGCATCATAAATGAATTTCATTTGTTGTTTGAATGTCAGCATAGGTGGCAAAATATCACTTACAATATAATTAACAATATCATCATACCAAGGTATTTTCCACTCACTAACATTTTAAAGCTGTTCGGCAGAGAAACTGTCTGTAATTTCATTGTCTGTATCAGATAATTCATGGTTTTCTAATCTTGACAAATGATTAGCAATTTGATTATCAGTTCCCTTTCTACCAATACCTACAAGATCAAATTCTTGTATCAATAATATCCATCTAATCAACCTTGGTTTGGTATCCTTCTTTTGCATCAGATTCTTAATAGTTGAGTGATTAGTGTGCACAACACATTTAGCTCCAATTAAATAAGAATGAAATTTTTCTAAAGCATATACGATGGCTAGTAGCTCTTTTTCAATAACAACATAATTAATTTTATCATCATTAAGAGTTTTACTAGCGTAGTATATCACTTTAAAAATCTTTTCATTTCTTTGTCCAAGAACAACTCCAATAGCATAGTTTTCTAACTTCTCTTACATTTGTAGGAGGTGTTAGTTTAGATATAACTTAGATTTTTGTAGGGTCTGTTTTGATACCATCTTCCGAAATTTTATGCCCTAACACAATTCCTCTTGCAACCATTAATTGACATTTCTCCAAAATTTAGAACTAAATTAGTTCTTTCGCATAACTCAATAACTTTTTCAAGATATTCTAAGCATGCATCAAATGATGTTCCAAATACAGAGAAATCATCCATAAATACTTCNTATAAATTAGAATCCATTTATCAAAGAATCTGTCGTAATAGGAAGTGGAACGGGTTTCCACCTTCCTCAACAATTCTCCCACTTGGAGACTGGGATACTGAATGCACCATCCATTGGTTGCACTGCCCTTTTCCTCAAACGTGATATCCTCCACCTCTGCAACTCAAACCTTTGNATTTTAAAGCTTCACAGTATCTAGCTTATTTTAGTAACCCTTAATTTCATGATTCCATGGAATCATGCTTTAATAACCCATATAAAGCCCATTAAGGCAAGCTATCATATTCATTGTCTTTTTCTCTATAGCAACAGGAGGGGCAGCAGATTAATCTGGTAAAGCTTAATTAATTAATTAAGCTTTCCTTAATTCTTCCTGTCANACACCCTCAGCTGATATATCAGCATAAACACAATCTTGTATCTCCAAGCACTTTCCTTGGTTACTCTTGTATCTGCTAACAAATCCCACTGCATGGGCAATATCATGCCTCAGCTGAAGGTCTTTTTCAACAAGTGCAGTCTTGTACCTCTTACTGCCATCAAACGCAGGCTTCACCCGATACACCCACTTATTATGCAATGTCTTCTTTCCTGGTGGAAGTTCTGTCAGCTCACACTTTCTCGAACTTTTATCTTTCAAGACTTTTTCATAGCTCTGTGGTTCTCCACCATATGTCCGTACAAAACTCAGTTTTTCTGTCTTTGGCGCTCTGCCACCTTTCAAGAAAACTGACTCTCTTCTGCTTCCCTATAATGCACCTCTGGCTCATGTTTTCATGCCTGAGTAAACCTGCAGTCATATATACTGTGTCAGTTTTCTTACCCCGAGCCAGTACTAATGCTCTTTTAGTAACCTTCCAAGCATTATCTGAGAACACTACTGAATGACCACCCTCATTGAGCTGCCCTACAGAAATGAGGTTTTTCTTCAATTCAGGAACGTGTCTGACTTTTTTGCAAAATTCACTTGCTCTTGTTAGGGAGTGCAATATCAACGTCTCCCATCCCCATCACGTCAAGATTTTTTCCATCAGCCAGATATACCTTCCCAAAGTTGCCTGCAACATAATTCCGCATTAACTCCCTGTGGGAAGATGTATGGAAGGAAGCCCCTGAATCCAGTATCCAGTCATCAACAGAACTGTGAACCGCCAACAATTCCGCATCATGTATTTCTTCAGTTACAACATTTGAGTCATCATTCTCCTTCTTGAGATTTATGCAGTTTTTTTTTATGTGGCTAACTTTGCCATAATTCCAGCAAGTTGTCTGCTGACCAGACTTTGATTTTGATCTTCCTCTGTTTGAGTTCTTGTCCCGTGATCTCCCTTTAGAATCAAAAATCAATGTCGAACTCAAACCCGAGGTCTTGCCAAAATCTTTATTGCGCACCTCCTCAGTCAAAATCAAATCACGTATATCATCATATTTTAATTTAGATTTACCTGCAGAACTGCTAACTGCCATCCTCATGGCTTCCCAGTTATTTGGCAATGAAGCCAACAATATCAGCGCACGAATCTCATCATCAAAATCAATTTCAACAGATGACAATTGATTAGTGATATTATTGAACTCATTCAGGTGTTGAGCAACAAACACACCTTCCGCCATCTTCAGGTTGAATAACTTTTTCATCAGGTGCACCTTATTATTCGCTGATGGGTTTTCATACATGTCTGATAAAGATGCCATGAGATCTGCAGTAGTCCTCTCCTTGATGATGTTATGGGCAATGGATCTTTACAGGGTTAATCGAACAACCCCCAAAACCTATCGGTCCAACAGATTCCATTCCGCCTCGTCCATCTTTTCTGGCTTCTTTCCCAGCAACGGCAGGTGAAGTTTCTTCCCATAGAGGTAGTCCTCTATCTGCATCCTCGAGTAACTAAAATCTGTGTCATTGAACTTCTCGATTCTCGATGCCATCACTTCGTCTCCGCCCAACATTTTCTTTCAGCCTCGAACCAAAGCTCTGATACCAATTGTTATGAAAAACAAGGACAAAAAAGCAAAAAATAGATCGAGAAAAATCACAGCAGAAAAGGCGACACAAGATTTACGTGGTTCAACAAATTGCCTACGTCCACGGAGCTGCAGAGGATTTTATTAGCTTTGAGGATTACACCGTCGACCACGTCGACTTACAAGAAAGAATTATCTCTCTCTCTTTCTCTCACCTTATCTTTCTCTCTAAACTGAGAGTCACACCAAGAAAAAGAAAAGATAACTTTAAACTGTTTGGAGAGTAATACCCATCCCTGTAATTGGAGCCCATTTTAAAGTTTCATAGTATCTAGCTTATTTTGGTAACCCTTAATTTCATGATTCCATGGAATCATGCTTTAATAACCCATATAAAGCCCATTAAGGCAAGCTATCATATTCATTGTCTTTTTCTCTATAGCAACAGGAGGGGCAGGAGATTAATCTGGTAAAGCTTAATTAATTAATTAAGCTTTCCTTAATTCTTCCTGTCAATAGAAGGCAACTGCTTTAAATAAAAATTTGGAATCATCAAGCTAGACAGGGAATAAAATACATAAGGAAAGAATTAAAAAGTAGATAAATTAGAATCAATTTATCAAAGAATTTGCCATAATAGGAAGTGGAACGGGTCTCCACCTTCCTCAACAACTATCTGAGAACACTATTGAATGACCACCCTCATCGAGCTGCCCAGCAAAAATGAGATTTTTTTTCAACTTAGGAATGTGTCTGACCTTTTGTAAAGTTCATTTGCTCTTATGAGGGAGTGCAATATCAACGTCTCTCATCCTCATCACATTCAGTGTTTTTCCATCAGCTAGATATACCTTCCCAAAGTTGCCTGCAACATAATTTCGCACCAGCTCCCGGTGAAAAGATTTATGGAACGAAGCCCCTAAATCCAGTATCCAGTCATCGACAGAAGTGTGAACTGCCAGAAATAACACATCATGTATTTCTTCTGTTACAACATTAGCACTATCATTCTCCTTCTTAGGATTCCTACAATTCTTTTTTTATGTGGCCAACCTCGCCACAATTACAGCAGGTTGTCTGTTGACCAGACTTTGTTTTTGATCTTCCTCTATTTGAGTTCATCTCTTGTGATCTCCCTCTTAAATCAACAATCAAGGCCAAACTCGAACCAGACGCTTCACTAGAATCTTTACTGCGCACCTCCTCAATCATAATCAAATCACAAATATCATCATATTTCTGTTTAGATTTACCTGCAAAATTGCTAACTATCATCCTCATAGCTTCCTAGCTATTTGACAATGAAGCCAAAAATATCAGCTCACATATTTCATCATCAAAATCAATTTCAATAGATGACAATTGATTTGTGATAGTATTGAAATCATTCAGGTGTAGAGCAATAAACACACACTTTGTCATCTTTAGGTTGAATAACATTTTCATCAGGTGCATCTTGTTATTTGCTCATGGTTTTTCATACATGCCTGATAAAGGAGTCATGAGATCTGCAGTAGTACTCTCTTTTATGACGTTATGGGAAACAAAACTTGATAGGGTTAGTCATAGAACCCCAGAACATGTCGATCCAACTAATTCCATTCCACCTCATCCATCTTTTTTGGTTTCTTCCCCAGCAACAGCAGATGAACTTTTGTGTCATTGCCATCAGTTCGTCTCTGCCCATCATTCTTTGTTAGATTCGAAACCATGTCTCTGATACCAATTATTATGAAAAACAGCGTCAATAAAGCGAAAAATTGGATCAAGAAAAATTCGTAAATAAAAAACAACAGCGAAAACACAGATTTAAGTGGTTCGACAAATTGCCTACATCTACGAAGTTGTAGAGGATTTTATTAGCTTTGAGGAAATTACACCCTCGAGCGCCTCGATGTTTACAGAAAAACTCTAATTTTTTTCTCTCTCTCTCCTCCTCTCTCCCTCTCTCTCTCCTTTTTTCTCTACTAAAACAGCTACAACCAAGGGAAGAAGAATTTTGTAAGCCACCTAGTAGAGGAAGGAGATTGGATTAATTGGAGTGATTTTCC
Organism: Phalaenopsis hybrid cultivar; assembly: GCA_002079205.1. Lineage (NCBI taxonomy): Eukaryota > Viridiplantae > Streptophyta > Magnoliopsida > Asparagales > Orchidaceae > Phalaenopsis > Phalaenopsis hybrid cultivar. Next base: position 320,715 of record JXCR01146619.1, read on the forward strand.
GAAGCTAGTAAGCTTTACTTAAGGCAACATAATCCTATTTAGCAATTCTGCAAAGCGGGATTCCAAATCAAGGTGAGGTGACGCGAGAACGTGGACAGATTTCATGTGGCCAAGCAGAGAGAGAGAAGACGCGATTCAACATAGAAGAGGGAGGTTTGGCAGGAGCTTTGGTGGGACCACGGAAGCAACTTTGGTGGGACCGCGTGAAACAATTTTAGCGGAAACGGTCTCCATAAACCCAACAAACCTAACCACAGATTTAGGGACCACAATTTTGATTAGTTAATGTTCTTTATGCACTATTAGAGGGAAAAGAATATGATTGCTCCTATTTGGCATATACAATATTTAATGTATCTCTTTCCTATATATTATTCAGTTCATTATATTAGAATAGTAGTTTTTAACATCTCAAAATTCTCCAACTCAATTAATCAAGAAAGAGTTATCTTTAAAATTAATATGTTAATTTAGGAGTAGTTGTTGGTTGTTTTAAATATAAGATTTAGATTTAGAAGTACTTCTTAGAAAAACCACTTAAATTAACCTTCCAAACTAAAGAATAATAGTAGTAAACTATAATTAGCCTAAGGGATTTCTTACCTCGCTTCTCTGTTGGATCGATACTTGGGTTTTAAAGAAAGTCCTATATTACTTGAAGTGGTACGTTCACTTGCGTAGAACACTAGTGTATGAAATATTTTCTATATTTTATAACATTTCAAAATTAGTGCGTAGTGTCGAGATGGGTCAAGTTTTTGACACTATTATTGGGGATTTAAATTGACATAAAACATGCAAAAAAACAACACTCACTAGGGGCGTATCAACAACAAGGAGGATTAATTTTATTCATTTATCTTTTCACTATATGTATTTATTTTTCTGTAGATTTATCAATTTTCTGATTTTGATATTTTTTATTTTTCCTTGGAACAATGTTAATGATATTTAGGATGTTTGTCTTTTCATTATACCTCCGTGATTTGTAATTCGAAGCTTGTTAAAGTTGTTTATTTCACATATATTTCATGAACAGAGCACTTGTTTAATATGGATTAACAAAGAGAGAGATGTAGAAGGAGAATTGTGGCTATAGTATATTTAATGTATGCGTACTACAACTCATACGTAGATGAATTTTCCTGCATGAAATCATCTTACATATGTAATACAAAACATCACGTATGTGAAATCGTCATACGTGATGTTTTGTATGACACACCCCATATTTAAAGTTCTCCTTGATGAATTACGTATGAATCATGAACTTCATGGCTTCTCTAGGATGACAATCAGAGATGTTTTAGCAATAACCATTTATATTTTTTCACAAAATGAATTAATGAGAGAAGCGGTGGAGCGATTTCAACATTCATCAAAGACAATCAACAAATACTTTTCATTGGGGTTGAAGACTCTCGTTAGTTTATCATCAAAGATTATCAAGTAAGTGGATCAAACATTTGAGAAGACTCCAACAGAGATTGCAAATTATCCGTGGTATATGTCATTTGTTAAGGTAAATTTTCTTACTCATTATATGCAGAAGTCAAAATGAGTAGTGTAATTAACATAGCCTTATTTAATTTGTTAGAATTATATTAAAGTGGTTGATGGAACACACGAGGATGCACGTGTATCCAATAATAAAATGGTCACATTCAATAGGCGGTGTAGATCACCAATACAAAAGGTGATGGTCGTATATGATTTTAACATGTGTTTTACTTTTGTTATGGTTGGTTTGGAAGGCAGTGCACATGACAATCATTTATTCATTTTTGTGACAAGAAATTGAAAGCACAACTTTCCTCGCCCACATCCAGATTTGTTCAACTATTAACCATATTCAGCTATTTTTTAAATTCATTACCAATTATTGTATTTGCAATAAATAAATATTATTTGGTTGACGTTCGGTGTCCCTTACAATAAAAGTATCAAAAGTCACTTTCGTATACCAAATATCCAATTCCTAATTTTGAAAGATCTAGTAATGTTTCTCGGGGCAGGAAAGAAATGTTTAACAAGAGACATTCACTCTTGCGCAGTGTAATTGAAAGAACATGTGGAGTGTGGAAGAAAAAAATGATATTACTGCGTGATATGCCGACATATCCATTTTTGAAATAGGAGCAGATTTTATTGGCCACAATGGTTCTCCATAACTATATTCGACGGTATCATTCGAGAACTGACATAGACTTCAGCATGGCTGATGATGATGATTTACATGTCCCCGCCAGACTCATTTGGAAATCACATACGACAATCTATACCACAGGCAGAAGTATAATCACGAGAAGGATGCACCCAGAATAGACGCCATTGTTGGATGCTGAATGGACTAATTCTTGTTTAATTTATATAGCTCGTGTTTGTTTCCTTTTCGTCTTTATTTGATATTGATTGTTTGGGTTCTTACTCTATTTATACGTATTTTTTTCCATTTACTTTTGTTTAGTTCTCATTTGGTCAGTTTGAGAGGTCTATGATGAGACGTTTGACCTTATGGGCTCTTCTGTATGGTCCGTTGTTCGTTGTTAGTTGTGTCATATGTGAAATCTTATGTGCAACTGAGTTCCTCTCCTTTTCTCAGTGCTGTGGTTTTTTAGGCTCTTATGAATAGTCTTTTTTGGTGATATGCATATGTGACACAAACTAGCTTAATATTACGTGACTTAAGAGAAGCCGAGAACCTTTTATTATAAGGTTTGTTTTCTTCTTGTAGTTACAAATTTATTGGTTTCTATACTGAGTTCTTTGAGACCTAATGCCTACACAAAACTCCAATTGATTACTTTTTTTATCAATTTATACTTCTGTTGTGACTAAGAGATTGTCTTTTAAAGCATTTAAGAAAAGATGAGCTAGAGGATTACTAGGAATTCTCGATGATTTCTGTGTCACTGCGAACTTCAGAGTTCTTTGTTGATGTCACACCAGTCAGATAGCTACGAGAGCAGTTCTGCAGACGTCCAAGGAGAATCACGAAGAAATGCAACTTTTTTTGGTGGGTAAATAGGCTAGAAGATTCAATCGCCTAGTGTGATCGGGAATGGATAGTATCCTTGGAGGACACTGTAGCTCGTGCATACATCATTTGCATTTTAAAAATAATATTATCATATTATTAAATGTTATTTTATTATTATTATTTCTTTATCTTAGTAATCATGATACTTACTATTAAGTGAGGTGTTTATCTTATCTTTATTATGCTCTGAAGTGGATTTTTGCTTCTAAAGTATCAAATATATTGATATGACAATTATGTAGAAAACAACATTACTACATAGAAGCAGAATGGTCATTTGTCTATAAAATGCTGCAGCACAGCTCTTTTCAAACAGTAAAAATCAAATAGCCAGCTAATTTTATGTTATTATTTTGGCTTATAACATAATTAACAAAAAAAATGCAATACTTCCCGGATAAAACAAAACAATTAATTTGTCGTCTGAAACCTAGTGGAAATATAACAATGGGACCACGACGTATAAAGTACTCCAACGAAATATGCACTTTCTCCTGCTTCCACCCCTCTCCTACCCAAAGTTATTGACGAAGACAAACCCCCTCAACATTCTCTCATTTCCTCTTGCAAACCCTTGTGAGGTTATCTTCTCTAAAAATTGGGATTTAAAAGCCGACAAAATTTAAGGTATGTTTGGAGTAGCAGAGGAGTGAAGGCAGTGCAGTGTGACATTATATTTTTTTGTATTTAATGAAATTTTGTTTTGCTTATTATTTCGGAAAATTAACTTTTAAAAGCCGTATTACGATTTGGCCTGACTAATATAATAGTAACCATAATTTTCTGAATTGTATCATCTTTTAAAAGCTGCATTCTACAATAACTTCACAACTGTCAGTTGCCCCAATTAAACCCTTAAAAATAATAAATTTGTTTTTTCTTGCATACTTTTGGTTAGTCATGCACAACTCCTGTTTAAAAGTGTGTTTGGAACAACTGCAGTTGTTTGAAAAAACAATTGTGAAGTAGTTATAAGACAAATTATTTGAAGATCATTACAAATTTATTTTATTTTACAAAAATCAAATCATAAATTTTTTACTATCACCACACCATAATAGTTAAGATTGAAAAAAATAATTGCATCATACAACTATTAAAAAATAACAAGTAATTTTACAAATATAAAAATCTAAAAAAACAAAGTAGACACTAAATCCTGCAACCAAATAGCCCCTTGATTAACACACTTAAATAAAATCGTAAGAACAAAACTAAAAAAGTTATGTACGAATCACATAAAATAGAATGTTTTGAATGCATAAATATAAATCGCCCCCAAAAAACAATAAGTAAACCGCTCTACATTTTGTTTTTCTTAAAATAATACAACAAAATCAATTCGCTGATCTTTCCGCCGCTGCCCTTTAATTAAAATTAGTAGGCTGGTGACGGTATTCTGGCGACAATTCATCACGTCGGTCGTGTCAGCGACCCAATTTCCCAGAATGGCAGCGTAGCGTTTGACATTTTGCAACCAACCCCACCACCACCTCTCTCTCTTCAATCCTTAGCCTTATTATATGTTTTAGTTCATTACAAATCTGCATTTCTAATAAACCTTTCTGTAAAGGGGCTTTTCTGGGATTTACCTTCGCTGAAATCGACGTCATCAGCTGCGGGCCCCACCATTGCTTTGCAGCTGGCATCTTGTATTGGAATGGCCGCCGGACCATTGCGGGACGATCTTGACACGTGGCATAGAATGGGGCTTAAAGTGAAGTAACGAAAAGATGTGAATCCAAGCAAATATAACATATAGTCCCTAAACAGAAAAATTATTCCATACAACATCGCACGTAAGCTACGTGCGGTGTTCGCTTCTGACCGTAAATCACCTGATTTACGGTTTTAATGTATTTCGGTGGGTCCCACCTAAAATTTTTTATTTTTTTTTTAAAAAATGAAAATAATCCTGACCGTAGATCACCGTGATTTACGGCCAAGATCGAACACCGCATGCAGAGATGCATGCGGTGTCTGTACGCAATAATCCCTCCCCTAAACAAGGCATATAGGAATATCATAAATAATTTTTTATTTTTTTAAAAAAAATGGAAATAATCCTGACCGTAGATCACCGTGATTTACGGCCAAGATCGAACACCGCATGCAGAGATGCATGCGATGTCTATACGCAATAATCCCTCCCCTAAACAAGGCATATAGGAATATCATAAATAAGAAATGGATGAAAATCAACATAGCTCATATAAATCACAAAAAGCATGACCAAAAAATATTTGCCATTGCTGTGCCTTTGTGGCCACCATGCGTAGTATCAATGTGTTTGCATCATTTTTGGCTTGTCTTGAAGCCACTTCCAAATGAAAAACCTCATGGCTCAAGACATTGTTCTTCTGAATTCTCTTGAAATTGGGTTTGGCACTAATGGTCTCATTTTTGAAATTTTTAAAATAATGAGTTTAATTACTTAAATGGAGAAAATATGAATGTTTGTATGATCTGCATTATACTAACAGATATTTTCCTTATCAAATCTAAATAAAAGATTAGATTAATCTAAGTCATCAATTTCTATAAAGGCAAATATTATAGTTAATTACATCTCAATAAATAAAGCTTTTTAAGAAAACTCTCAATTAAGATCGTGATTTTATTTTAAGTAAATTTTAATGTTTATTTTTCACGATTGATTATTAGAATATCGAATGAAAAAGCTTAAAAGTGAAGCAATTTTTTTATGGAATTCAAAAAAGGAAATGTTGATCTTGAATAGACTAAGAAATTAAATGACATATCAACTATCCATTATTTTGTTTTATAAATTTCAAAGAGATTTATTTGATGTTTAAGTTCAACATATTATCATAAATTTAAGAATTATATCACACAGCCGTAAGAATCTATATCGTAACTAGACAAATGGCCTCGTAATCCTAAGACTAAAGTGTAATTTACTAAAAGAAGCAAAACTCACAATATAGTCGAATAGAAAGAAAATGCAGCAAACGAAACAAAAAATAAACTTATCACCTTGCTTGGAAAGGGCTGCCATCTAAACCACATAACTGCGGTAAAGCCATGCATGTCCGGTCTCAATGAATGCTCGACATTATAAGTTATTATTTATTAAGAAAATTAAGTCTTACAACTTGATTATAAAAATCAAGATGCATATGTAAGTTTGATATGGAACATATTCTAATTAGGGGTGTAAAAGAACCAATCACGAATGAACAGAGCTCGTGTTCGTGTTTGGTTCGTTTAAAATTAATTGTATTTGAAATAGGCTCGTGTTCGAAATTGTTCGTTAAAAGTGTTTTTCGTGTTCGGTTCGATTTGATCGAAATAAGTTCGAATTGTTCAAAATGTTTGAATTGTTTGAATTATCTAAATGGTTCAAAATGTTTGAATTTTTCGATTTATTCAAATTGTTCGAATTATTCAAATTGTTTGATTTGTTTGAAATGTTCGAATTGTTTGAAAATATTAAATTTTTTTTGCATATTTGAATTACTAAAATATTATAATATTTATATTATTTAAAATATTATAATATTTATATTAATATAACTAATATTAATATTATTATTATTATTATTAATTTATTATATATTATAATTTATAGGATTTAATTATTTAAATTGTAATAAATTTTTATAATAAATAATTATTTTTAANAGTGCTGTGGTTTTTGAGATTCTTCTGGATAGTCTTTTTTGGTGATATGCATATGTGACACAAACTAACTTGGTATTACGTGAGCTAAAAGAAATTGAGAACTCTTTATTATAAGATTTGTTGTCTTCTTGTAGTGATAAATTCATTGGTTTGTATACTGAGTTCTCTGAGACCTAATGCCTACACAAAACTCTAATTAATTACTTTTTTATCAATTTCTACTTCTGTTGTGATTAAGAGATTGTCTTTTAAAGCATTTAAGAAAAGGTGAGCTAGAGGATTACTAGGAATTCCCGAGGATTATTGTGTCACTGCGAACTTCAAAGTTCTTTGTTGATGTCACGCCAGCCACATAGCTACGGGAGCAGTTCTACAGACGTCCAAGGAGAATAACGGAGAAATGCAACTTCTTTTCGGTGGGTAAATAGGCTAGAAGATTCAATCGTCTAGTGTGATCGGGAATGGATAGTATCCTTGGAGGACACTGTAGCTCATGCATACATCATTTGCATTTTAAAAATAATATTATCATATTATTAAATGTTATTTTACTATTTTTTTCTTTATCTTAGTAATCATTACTTACTGTTAAGTGAGGTGTTTATCTTATTTTTTATTCTGTTCTGAAGTGGATTTTTGCTTCTAGAGTATCAAATATATTGGTACGACAGTTCTGTAGAAAACAACATTACTACATGGGAGCAGAATAGTCATTTGTCTATAAAATGCTGCAGCACAACTCTTTTCAAACAGCAAAAATCAAATAACTAGCTAATTTTATGTGATTATTTTGGCTCAACAAAAAAATGCAATACTTCCGAGATAAAGCAAAACAATTAATTTGTCGTCTGAAACCTAGTGGAAAGATAACAAAAAAAACGCAATACTTTCTCCTGCTTCCACGCCGCTCCTACCCAAAATTATTGACGAAGACAACCCTCAACATTCTCTCATTTTCTCTTACAAACCCTTGTGAGGTTATCTTCTCTAAAAAATGGGATTTAAAAGCCGACAAAATTNCGCAATACTTTCTCCTGCTTCCACCCCGCTCCTACCCAAAATTATTGACGAAGACAACCCTCAACACTCTCATTTTCTCTTACAAACCCTTGTGAGGTTATCTTCTCTAAAAAATGGGATTTAAAAGCCGACAAAATTTAAGGTATGTTTGGAGTAGCGGAGTGAAGGCAGCGCGGTGTGACATTATATTTTTTTGTATTTAATGAAATTTTGTTTTGCTTGTTTTTTAAGAAAACTAACTTTTAAAAGCCATATTTTAGACCTAAACCTGACTAATATAATAGTAACCATAATTTTTTAAATAGTATCATCTTTTAAAAGCCGTATTCTACAATAACTTCACAGTTGTCAGTTGCCCCAATAAAACCCTTAAAAATAATAATTTTGTTTTTTTGGCATACTATTGGTTAATCATGCACAACTCCTGCTTAAAGGTGTGTTTGGGACAACTGTAATTATTTGAAAAATTATTATAAGAAAATTTATTTGAAGATCATTATAAATTTATTTTATTTTATAAAAATCAATTCATAAATTTCTAATTATCACCACACTTTAATAATGAAGAAGATAAGTAATTTTTTAAATATAACAATTAAAAAAACAAAGTAGACACTAAATCCTGCAACCAAATAGCCCCTTGATTAACACAAATAAAATTAGTAGGCTGGTGACGGTATTCTGGCGACAATTCATCACGTCGGTCGCGTCAGCGANTCCTCTCCGTGCGTAGTACTGATGTAATATTTTTTCCTAAAAAAACAAAGGAGACACTAAATCCTGCAACCAAATAGCCCCTTAACACAAATAAAATTAGTAGGCTGGTGACGGTATTCTGGCGACAATTCATCACGTCGGTCGCGTCAGCGAACCCAATTTCCCAGAATGGCAGCGTAGTGTTTGACATTTTGTAACCAACCCCACCACCACCTCTCTCTCTTCATTCTTTAGCCTTATTATATATTTTAGTTAATTACAAATCTGCATTTCTAGTAAACCTTTTAGTAAAGGGGCTTTTCTGGGATTTACCATCGCTGAAATCGACGTCATCAGCTGCGGGCCCCACCGTTGCGTGAGGCTTTGCAGCTGGCATCTTGCGTTGAAATGGCCGCCGGACCATTGCGGGACGATCTTTACACGTGGCATAGAATGGGGCTTAACGTGAAGTAACGAAAAGATGTGAATCCAAAGCAAATATAACATATAGTCCCTAAAAATGGTATATAGGAATATTATAAATAAGAAATGGATGAAAATCAACGTAGCTCATAAAAATCACAAAAGAAGATGTCATGACCAAAAGATATTTGGCATTGTTGTGCTTGTAGAGCTGTTATTACGTGCAGACGGCGTATGCGAGAATCATAAANCATAAATAAGAAATGGATGAAAATCAATGTAGCTCATAAAAATCACAAAAGAAGATGTCGTGATCAAAAGATATTTGGCATTGTTGTGCTTGTAGAGCTGTTATTACGTGCAGACGGCGTATGCGAGAATCATAAATAAGAAATCAATGAAAATTAACATAGCTCATAAAAATCACAAAAAAGAGATGTCATGACCAAAAGATATTTGCCATTGCTGTGCTTGTAGAGCTGTTATTACGTGCAGACAACAAACTTTTTTGACAGCCCTAATTCTAAGGCCGATGTAAATTTATTTTTATAATTTAAAACTTAAAAATTTATAGCTNGGATGAAAATCAACATAGATCATAAAAATCACAAAAAAGAGATGTCATGACCAAAAGATATTTGCCATTGCTGTGCTTGTGGAGCTGTTATTACGTGTGGACAACAAGTTTTTTTGACAGCCCTAATTCTAAGGCCGATGTAAATTTATTTTTATAATTTAAAACTTAAAAATTTATAGCTCACCACAATTAAGTGTTTCATTATTTTAGCTAACTCTTAGTGTCGAGTGAATAAAATAAGTTGTGTATGAGTATGCATATTCTTCATGATGAATGCTCAAAAGATTTGTTCATGAAGCCAATCAGTATGCAAAGACAGACTCACCTTATAAGACATTAATCCTCATATTGCAAATCGCTCATTCCTGTGTAATGAGTGAGGACATGAAGACGTAGAATAAAATCTATATGAATTCTTACACTTAAAATATTCTTTTCATGGTTATTCCTAAATGGCAAAAAGGTTCTTACTCAATTTTACTTAATATTAATTTTTTTTATTCTATATGTANTAGTCATATTAAATTCATTTTGAATTTTCATAAATTATTGTAATTAATGAATGAGTTTATTATTTAAAAATTATTAAAAAAAATCTTTATAAAGTTTATATATATGTATGTATGTATGTATATATATATATATATATATATATATATATATATATATATATATATANTATAACTATCTTAAATAATTTTATATTTCGAACAATAACGAATCGAACACAAAAAAACACATCATTATTCTTGTTTGGTTCGTTTAACAAACCAAGCGAAAAAAAAATTGTTCGTGTTCGTCTTGTTTGCTTATCGAACGAATCGAACACAACTCTCTGGAGAACCGAACACGAACTGTTTGCGAACAACAAGCTTTTTTAACAGCCCTAATTCTAAGGCCGATGTAATTTTTTTTTATAATTTAAAATTTAAAAATTTATAGCTCACCACAATTAAGTGTTTTATTATTTTAGTTAACTCTTGGTGTCAAGTGAATAAAATAAGTTGTGTATGAGCATGCATATTCTTAATGATGAATGCTCGAAAGATTTGTTCATAAAGCCAATCAGTATGCAAAGACAGACTCACCTTATAAGACATTAATCCTGAAATTGCAAATTGCTCATTTTTGTGTAATTAGTGAGGACATGAAGACATAGAATAAAATCTATATGAATTCTTACACTTAAAATATTATTTTCGTGGTTATTCCTAAATGGCAAAAAGGTTCTTACTCAATTTTACTTAATATTAATTTTTTTTAATTTTATATGCATGATGTTTTTAAGGTATGAATGTAATGTTTTGTTTTGCTTTGTTTTGATTTTGGTTATTAATTTGTTAAATTTTTTATTTTAAGGTAGAAAATATAGTCTTTAATAAGTCTACCTAAAATCAAGAAAAAATCATATAAAAGCAACAACCTAAAATTTGGGAAAACCTATCGAGCACAAAGCAGACAAACACAACAAGACAAAACAGAATGACATAGAGGGTAAAACCCTAGATCTATGTCAGACTTATCGGCCAACTGCATCATGTGAATATCATTGTTGGTTTATGTGTGGTTCATTCTTTGTTTTGTATGTTCACATTCTTATGGATAGCTCTAATGCATACAATTAACCAACAATGACAGAAATCCAGACTCTAGAAAAGAAAAGAGAAAGTAGGAAAGTAAACCCGTGTTTACTATAGCAATGTAGTTTAATACAATGTCTTGCAAAATAAAAGTAGCACATCCTAGGCTTATTTTAGAAGCACTGCAAGTCAATGTAAGCAAATAATAATTTTTAAAGGAAATTTCAAATTACATGAAAAGATACTATTTACTCATCATAAACATTTATTCTAATAAGGAAAAATTATCATAACCAAACAAGTCTAACCAGCATACCAAACAATCACAGTACAAAAAGAATAACACAACACAACGACATCACCTCGATCTAATCTTAATAATAAGGTTAGTGTTCTAAATGAGTCTAAAGGTAGTGAGTGCACGAACAAAAGAGCGCCCGACTAGGCCTTATTATTCCATTTACAAATTTTATCCATTTCTGTTCAATTTTAATCAAGAGATGAATTTTTACTTTGAATCTTCTGTGATTTATGAAGCTTATGAGACATATGCACGTATTTAACAATTATTAATGCTTATAAGATGTTATAAACCACTTAGAAAAGTAATTAAAGATGTTATAAAACTATAAAAAAATTTAGAAATTTTTTGTATTTTATGAATTTTCATTGATTAAATTAAATTGGTTCCATTTTCTCTTTTTAGGATTTTGTATATTTTGACTTAATTGCGTTCAAATTGACTTGAAATTATTTCTAGAGATTTTTATTGAGTTTAAAAGCTTTTGATACAATTTTTGAAACATTGTTAATTTTTTTTTATTTATTAAAATTATCTTATAATTTAAGCTATTTTTGGTTAAAAATACATAACAAAAAAAGGCCNATTTTTGTATTTTATGAATCTTCATTGATTAAATTGGTTCCATTTTCTCTTTTTAGGATTTTGTATATTTTGACTTAATTGCGTTCAAATTGACTTGAAATTATTTCTAGAGATTTTTATTGAGTTTAAAAGCTTTTGATACAATTTTTGAAACATTGTTAATTTTTTTTTATTTATTAAAATTATCTTATAATTTAAGCTATTTTTGGTTAAAAATACATAACAAAAAAAGGCCTCTAAAATTCTTGAATTTTTAAAGAGATATTTGAAATGAAATATAAATAATCTCTAAAATTANTATTTATTAAAATTATCTTATAATTTAAGCTATTTTTGGTTAAAAATACATAACAAAAAAGGCCTCTAAAATTCTTGAATTTTTAAAGAGATATTTGAAATGAAATATAAATAATCTCTAAAATTATCAAGTCATATTAAATTCGTTTTGAATTTTCATAAATTATTGTAATTAATGAATGAGTTTATTATTTAAAAATTATTTTAAAAAATCTTTAGTAAGTTTATTTATATATATATATATATTGGTTTCTTTTTTTTTCACTTGGCCTAATGGTGAAAACTTTATTCGGTTTGATGTTTTCTTGAAGAAGTTATGAAAATTTTAACACATTAGGGTATATTTGGAAACTTTTTATTTTTGACTTAATACTACATTATTTTAAAGTGAGGATGAATTTTACCTTTTTTTTTTTTGTATTGGTGAGTTATTCAAATGAATTGGTTGAAATTTTTAACTTCAAATATTACATTTATTTGGTTTAAGAATTAAAAGGGTAAAATTGTAATTATTGGAAAATTCATGCCCATTTTTACTTTTAGACAAATGAGTTTTAGTGCTAATTTTTTTTTCTTACTTCTTATTAGTGGTTTTAAATCATTGTTTAAATATTTGAAGTTCCAAATGTGTATTTTAGGGGTTTAAATGTAAGAGAATATTTGCAAATTAAAAGATTATGCAAATTATGTGACAATGGCCAAATTTGGGGTGGGCGNGAAATGTGTATTTTGGGGGCCCAAAATGTAAGAGAATATTTGCAAATTAAAAGATTATGCAAATTATGTGACAATGGCCAAATTTGGGGTGGGCGCTTAAGTGACATTGCCTCTGGCACATAGGCACCACTAGGCAAATATGGCACTTAGGCACTGACAAACTTAAGCACCGCTTCATCGGGTAAGCAATGCCTAGGCCCTGCTATCTTGGCGCCTAGGCCCTGTCCCTAGCTAATGCACATTAAGATTCGGGTCGGTTCACTCCATTTTTGTGATTTTTTTTTTCTTTGTTCTTCTTTGACGACCAAGAAAGTGTTTCTAGGGCATCCAAATCTCTTCCAAATTTCNTGCCCTGCTATCTTGGCGCCTAGGCCCCGTCCCTAGCTAATGCACATTAAGATTCGGGTCGGTTCACTCCATTTTTGTGATTTTTTTTTTTCTTTGTTCTTCTTTGACGACCAAGAAAGTGTTTCTAGGGCATCCAAATCTCTTCCAAATTTCTTTTATCCAGGGGATTCTAGAGGGTAGAAATCACCTCTCAAAGGTAACTTTCATTCCTTGAATTCAATCCTTCCTTTTTAATCTAAATTTTCAGATTTATCTTAATGAGGGAGCTAGGGTTAGAAAATATTGGAAAACTTTGGGTGTGTTTTGATTTATCTTCTTGATTAGCACATCACTTGCAATCATTTTATCCTATTCCTTACCCTTTGTAATTACAATCTATTTCAATGGCACCAAAAACTAAGGGCGGGAAATCAAAATCTTCTTTTGATGAAAAGAAGTTTGTTAGCTCCAGAACCGATGAGCGTTACAATGACTTCTTTTTATCAAAGAAGTTGATTGTTGAGTGTGGGTTCATAAGCCTTGGGGGTGCCTATGAGAGTATGATTGTAAGTTGGGATTGTGAAAATTTCTGCTACAACACCTGTGTAGCAAAGATTCCAGTAGTTATGGAGTTTTATTTGAATCTTCTTGAGGCTTCAAATGGGTAAGTCTATGTGAGATAGAAGTAGATGGACATCCCTCCTTCCCACATTAATACTTTGTTTTCATTGAGAGATGTCCCTAACATCTTCTACTTTAATATCACTCCTGTAGATACTGACATAGAAGTGATTATTAGATTCTTAACTGATGGTAGGCGTACTTGCAAGATTGGAAATGAAAACAAAGTCATTTTCCTTCTTCCAAGCTAAATACAACTTCTAAGGCATGCCATTACTTCATTTATGCCCTGTTGCTCCCCTCTACCAATCTGAACGAGGTCACTAGGGATCAAGCCTCTCTAAACTTTTGCATCCAAACCATGAAATCCATAAGCATAGGTTCCCTAATCCACCATTCTATATTCAAAACCATATAGTGGGGTTCTACTCTTAGTTTGGGGCACTCATCTGCTATCTTCTTATCATGAAAAAACTCAAGTGTGTCTTCTGTGAGTTTGGAGGAGAAGCTTCAGCCTCAAAAATCTATCTCAAAAATCAACCTTAGCTTATATAATAAACACACTACTTTTGGGCATGGGGCCAGTTCTTTTTAGTCTGCTACTCCTACTCTCAACCTTATCGTTCCACTAGTTTGGCTTCTATGTAAGAAAGTTTAGGTAGGCTAGAGGATGATGTTTTCATCATTCAGACGATGGTTTGTGATCTNTAAAATCTATCTCAAAAATCAACCTTAGCTTATATAATAAACACACTACTTTTGAGCATGGGGCCAGTTCTTTTCAGTCTGCTACTCCTACTCTCAACCTTATCCTTCCACTAGTTCGGCTTCTATGTAAGAAAGTTTAGGTAGGCTAGAGGATGATGTTTTCATCATTCAGACGATGGTTTGTGATCTACCAGACCATATGTCACATATATATTGGTAGAATTAAAACCAATACGATCAGTTTGCTAGTTTCCAAGCCGCTCAACTGGAGATGTACTGGAGTAATTTAGTGGATTGGAGGTGACAATCCCATTGAATTTCTAGTATATTTTGCTCACCAACCTATGAGCATACCCACCAGCCAATGGAGGAGGATTCTGGGGTGGAAGATGATGAAGAGAACGAGCAAAAGGATGAAGATGAGGATGATGAGAAGGAAGATGATAAAGAGAGGGAGGATTAGTGATTGTTTTCTATTTGTGTGGATGCATAAGATGTCATTTTATTGGTTGTTTTTGTAGTTTGTATTTTTATTAGCTCCATTTGTACTGTTACTGCGGAACTTTTTATGTTTATGTTTTAATATTTGAACTTTCTGGCACAATTTTATTTGGTGGTACATTTTATTATATACTTGTCGATTTATTGATGATATGAGGATGTGATAGGAAGTATTATTGTTATTTATCTCTCCATTTGAATTCATGTTTTAATTGTGATAAATGTTTGGAATTAAGTATGGGGGAAAATTCTTGTGGTGCTTAAAATGATTTTTTTTTTGTAATTTAAGTTTAAATAGTTGTTTTTTTTATTAACTTGAGAAAGTGGGGATAAAAATAGACCTATAGAAATCTTGATGAAGGAGAAACTTAGTTAATTATTTTAAACTCTATGTAAAGTAAGCTTTACAATTCAACATATAGAAAAGTGATTAGCATATTCACTTTCAAAAAGTATTATATATTTGTTAAACTAGGTGCATTTAAATGTACATGTAATATGAATTTAGCCTCCATAGAATTATATTCTTTATCTAATAATTCTTAAATTTTTAAAACGTTAAAAAGAAGATGAATGTGGGGTGTTTTAATTTAAGAAGATGATGGTAGAATTCAAAATTATTACCAGGCCTATCCAAATATAATAATCCTCAAGGANAATTTAAGAAGATGATGGTAGAATTCAAAATTATTACCAGGCCTATCCAAATATAATAATCCTCAAGGAAATATGCGTAGAATTGAAACATTCATCCTAAAGTATGAAAAGAAAAAAAATGAGTGGTTTAAATGAATATATATATATATATATATATATATATATATATATATATGTACGAGATGCTTGAGGAGATGCCTTACCAAAAGTTGGTTCTACTAAACTATTTTTAAATTAAAAACTCCACAACATTATTAAAATTATTCATATTTAAGAAGTATTAGTAGACTATTTAAAGGAGAGCTTAATTTTGTATATTTGTTATCTAATGTGCTCTATTTTAGAATTTACTATTTCCTTTTTGAAATAAACATGAAATCATACTTTCTTTGTTGAATACAAAGTTTCTTATAACTATGGACTGGACTTATTTAATAGAGATATAGCATTTTTCTAACTATGGATATTTTGAGGAATGATTGCAAATAGCTCCATGGAACCCACTCTTATTAGTTAACAAATTCAATATTTCGGCTTTTGTGTTTCGTAGGGGCAAGTAATCATTAAATTTGGATAATTTTGATGTGTAGATGAGCTAGCTAGTATTTATTGATATTTTTACACATTTTTATAGATAAAATTATACTTTAAGAAAGATATTTTTGTGTTTATCTTGCAAGTACAACATGAAATTTAATTGGGGAAACTAGGAGAAGACTTTGAGTATATAGAAGAAAAGTGGCACTGATGACTAAGCGTCGGACCCTTTGGCACCTAAGCGCCAGTCCATGCCTTACCAACATGAGAGCCAACCATTGGGTGCCTAGACACCGTGGTACTAGTGCCTAAGCACCGGACCTTTAGACGCTTAAGTTCCCTTCTATTCCTAAGCAGACAGAGAGCTTGGCGCCTAGGCACCAGAAGTTGCCTGGAACAGTTGTTCCAATTCACAAATTTAGATGTGTGCATTGTGTAGGGTTGCAGAGGATCTGTAAAAGCTAATTAAAATATTTTATAAATAGCAATACATTAGGGATTTAAAGAGTATTGATGTCAGTGGGTTATGTAATGGATTATGCTTGCAGTGGAGAGCCCTTCTTCTTCTTCTAGTGTAGAGGATAGAGAGAGTTCTACAGGAGCAGCAACCTAAGAATTTAATAAGTGTGTTGATTGATTAATCTTTTGGTCATTGTAAAGGAGAGAAAGCTAAGTCCTTTTGTATTCTTTTTGTTGCATTTCATTTGTAATAAATGGATAGTGGATTTCTCTACTTTTATGAATCGGCTTGGTATTTTTATCATGCTTCTTGAATAGACTTTTACTCTTCTTTGTGATGATTAAGTTGGATGGTTGAAATGAGAATTGTGTAGTATCTTAATTACTTTATATGGTGATGAGAAACCTTCGGAGTTTAATTTCCTTTTCATTCTCACCAAGAGAACTGTTAAAATAAGTTAAGAATAATAAGTCTTGGGAAAGTCTATAGTATAATAAACTAGGCTATTCACATTAAACTATGGGGTATTATAAGGTGATGCAAATGTTAAATAAATATGCTTTTATGGGTTAAATATAGGATTTATGGGATTAAAGTCATTTCTAACTAAGCTTCTTCATGCACTTGAGAAAGGGTAAAGAATAGTTTTGCTCCTATTTGTCAAAAAACTATTATACTTGCAATTCTTAATTTCATAAAATTCTATTTACTCATTACAAGGAAGAGCCACTAAGTAATTGATAATTTTAGTAAAATTGTAATAATTTAAGATTATTATTGTAGGACTTTAACTTTTAAATTGCTTGTGATGCTTTTGGATTACTTTATAGGACTCTAACAAAACCGAAAATATTAGGCTAGGACTAAAACCAGTAGGCTAAACATTTTCCTAAAAATGATTACCTCATTCTCTATGGGATCGACATTCTGAACTCTAAAATCTAATATTACTGATANTGAAAATATTAGGCTAGGACTAAAACCAGTAGGCTAAACGTTTTCCTAAAAATGATTACCTCATTCTCTATGGGATCGACATTCTGAACTCTAAAATCTAATATTACTGATATGACAGGTGCACTTGAGTGAGCCCTCTATATGTTGTAACACTAGGAAGCAGTATCAATATTCTCTTATCCTTATCACAAAGGTCGCTATCAAGGAGCAAAAGAACTTAAAAACTTAAACATAAGCATAAAAAAAGTGTCAGAATGAATCTCAAATAACTCTGACAACCAATAGAGAAGATGATGTGGAGTTTTGGGACCCACTAAAGGAAGTTTGAGGCCCACTTTTGCCCTCCCGATTCTTGCTGATCAAGAGAAAATAACTTCGTGGAGGAAAAAACTAGGCTATCCTCTACAAGGGTCATTGGTATTAACCTCGTACAGACAACTCCATGGGGATTCCTCAAGTAGGTCAGGTAGATTATAAGAACCACCAAGATCTAAGGTAGTCGATCAGCACTTCCCGATCAACGCTTCAGCTATAATTGCCCGAGTCATGACTAACCCAATCATTTTCTTTGATTCTCGGGGCATAACTGCTCAAATGAAGACCCAGTCATCTCAAGCTTCTGACTATATAAGTATGCATTGACCAAAATACCCTCAGTCGTGTTTAATTTACTAAGGGTACAAAATGTAATCTTACAAACCCCAATACTATAAATAAAGGCTCTTTTCATGAATAAAAGTAATGTGATTTCACTGTTCATTATTGTGCTCTCTTTCCTCTTTTCTTCCCTTTTGTGCTTTATTCCTTAGGCATGTCTTCTAGACAGTTTTGGATTTAACAACAACATAAATATTTGAGTGTGATTTTGTAATGTAAAATGGTTATTTTTGAGCTATTATTTAAATTTTTTATAATATAAATAAATTATTCTTCTCTTTTGCTTCCATGTTACTGAACCATATAATTCTAAATTACATAACTGATGTTATTAATTAATATGTAGTTAATTAATATATAGAAAACCCTTAATTAGCTCACCTGCTCTTAGGCTCGCTTCAAGTCTCTACATGAAAACAAAAATATTTCAACCCATAAATGGCAAATTTGAAAGAAAAAATAATAAATGTCAATCACACACCTGCATTCCGCAAAAATGTGAAGATAAGCGGAGGAGAGAGATGATTTCGCCCCCTCCCCCTCCAATTGATGGACCGTAGGTGCACGGTCCACACCTAATATTTCGTCAGTTTCATGAATTGTCTTTTGGTTGTACTCATCCATCATAGACATACTTTATCTTTAATCTTTCATGCATTTATCAAACTGATGATGAAAAGATAAACAAATGGTAATAAACACTGCAACATTAGGTTAAAAAACTAAAATGCTTTGTACATTGTTAAGAGGTAGAGATCAATACCAAAAGGATAGTGGGAATTGTCTTTACTTAGGAGGGTTAGTGGACTAGGTTAAATTTCAATACAAATTTTCATCATTTGACAAATGATTAGTTTAAAAGGATTATTTAGTGTTCTAGNAAGAGATCAATACCAAAAGGATAGTGGGAATTGTCTTTACTTAGGAGGGTTTGTGGAGTAGGTTAAATTTCAATACAAATTTTCATCATTTGACAAATGATTAGTTTAAAAGGATTATTTAGTGTTCTAGCATCTATAATGATTATGTGCAATTAATTTTTGATGGGTCTAGGAGGATCACATTCCATTGATTGAGTTTACCCTTAATAATAGCTCCCAACTGAATACCAGTATGGTGTCATATGAGGTAGTGTTTGGTACGAGATGTTTGACTTCTTTATCCAAGAAAGATGTGAGTGAGAGAATTTTTTTGGTTGGTAGATGATACTATTGAAATGATCAAATCAATCTAAGATAGATTGAGCCTATCAAAATTAACAGAAAAGTATTATGATCCAAAACATCAGGCAGTTGAGTTTCAAGTAGGTTTCTTTGTTATTTTAATGGCCAGTCTGATTAATGATATGAGTAGAGTTGGCAGAGTGGATAAGATAAGCCCAAGAATTATTAGATTTAAGGTGATAAATAGAGTAGGCAATTTTACTTATCAAATATTACTACCCAACCATATGTTCTATGTGCACGATGCGTTACATGCTTATGTGTTGAAGAAAAGGGTTTTTGATACGAAGCATAGAATTCCTGATGATGAGGTTGGGATGCAATCTAACTTGACCAATATAAAAAAATTTGAGAATATATTGACCTTTAAGGTGAGGTGAATGAGAAGAAAGTGGATTCCAAAGATTAAAATTTAGTGGAAACAATGATTAGAAAGATGAACCACTTGGAAAAAAGATGTTTGTATGAGATAGTTTTATCTAGACTTATTTGCTGGTTAGCTATTTTGAATGTGAATGATAATTTTTTTTTTAAATGGCAGAATGTGAAGGACGCTTTTATAACATACCAAATATCTTTTTTTTTTTAAAGAGCACAGGCTCTAATTTTATTTCATAAAATGTAAATTACAAAATCGGGAAAGAGGTCNGCTTTTATAACATACCAAATATCTTTTTTTTTTTTTAAAGAGCACAGGCTCTAATTTTATTTCATAAAATGTAAATTACAAAATCGGGAAAGAGGTCCTACACACACGCACTACAATCCCAAAAGAAAAAGAAGAAGGGTCCTCTTTCCAATATATATATATATATATATATATATATATATATATATATATATATATATATANCACCAAACACACTCTAAACTAGACATCCAACATTACTAAATGATTAAGAACATCAGGTAAAATATTAGAAATAAAGGGAGCACTCATAAGAGAACCTCGCTTTGTAGCCCAATCAGCAACCGCATTTCCATCTCTCTTAGTATGAAAACAATAGATATTAAGATCTTTAGCCATGGATTTGATCTTCTTAACCTGCAAGTTAATACTCCAAAGGCACACAATATCAAATCTGCACACTTTCCAAAGAGTAATAGAATCCATTTCCAAATAATATTATTCCCTTTCTCGCAAGCATCAACGAAAAAATAATAACATCAGCCTCACCCACAATCGAAGAAACAGGTAAAGCAGGGGTAGCAAACCAATATAAAACAATGTCATTCTGGTCCCTACAAACTTCACCAACTCCGGCACAGTTCATTTTCCAACTGCCATCGAAATTAATTTTAAGGAAATGAGCAAAAGGTTTGATCCACCTTTTATTGCAATAAGAACTAGCAACAGTATTAAAGGAAATAAAAATATGAATAGCAACAGAAATCATATATCTATTAGTATTCTCTTTTAAATTATTTATAGAATTACTTTTATAAATATAGGAACAGATAATCGCAAAAGTCTTCATGAATGTAAAAACCTCACCATTATGCTTAATAAAGTTCCTAGAAACCCAAATAAACCAAAGCACAATAGAATAAAGGTTAGTTAACAAATCATGCTCTTTACTTTTCCAATCCTCAAGGATTTCAATAATGGTATTACAACCATTATAAACATCCATTTTACCACTAAGTTCAAAAATACTTTTCCAAATATTACTAGCAAAACTACAAGAAATAAAAAGATATGTGAGGGTTTCCCATCAATAATGCAAAGATGACACTTAGAGGCCAACCATAAGCCCTTAAATTTGAGTATTTTATCAGCAGAGAGAATCTCATAAAAGACCTTCAAAATAAAAAAAGGATATAGAGGGCTTCACTCATTTATTCCAGTTCCAGGAAAGATCCAAGCCCTGAAAATTTTGCTTCATTCTAGTAAAAGTTTTGGTAATAGAATCATCAATCTTACCTTTAACCTTAGGAATGTATTTCATACCAGCAGTAATGAGTATATGAGAAATAAAAGAAGCATCATTATAGTGTACCATAATAAACAACTTGGGCAAATTCCAATTGTTATCATCCCAAAAATTCTTAACAGTAATATTAATTCTTGAGGGCCCCCATAAAAGTCCATAAGAGCATCATTCCCAAGACAATCTTCTACTTGTCTTGAGGAGGAACCTTAAGCATCTCCTTCCAAATAAAGAACCAGAATCAGAGAAAGAAATAGAAAGAGGGTGAGAATTAGAACAATACTTTGCATGAAGTAAAGAAACCCAAATAGAATTATTCATATGAAAATGCATCCATAGTTTCATAAAATTAAATTTAATAGAATCGGTCAACCTCCTGAAACCCATGCCACCCTTATCCAAAGGCTTACAGAGCTTCTCCCAACTTTTCCAATGAATATTCCTCTTGTCACCACCATCCCAAAGAAATCCATTAAATAAAATCTCAATCTATTAATCAAAATAAACAACATACCAAATATCTCTTATGATCTGCAAGTTTATTTTTTGTTTATTAAGTTTCTAAAGTTTTTAGAGCTCATTTTATGGGCAATTAATTCGTCAATTTTTAGTAGTTTTGGTAAGGACAAAATTTAACTTATAAAAATCAGCCTTATTATATTATAATAACTTAATCTCTTTTGTTTTATGCCTGATTNTATTACAAAATTTAACTTATAAAAATCAGCCTTATTATATTATAATAACTTAATCTCTTTTGTTTTATGCCTGATTTACAAATACATCCTATTTGATTATAAAGCACACTTTATTCAATTTTCAGGTCATGAGTAAGAAAACAAAAGGTTTCCTATTAAATTTGTTTTCATTAAGCATTTAGTACTTCCTTGTAAAAGTAGGCTTTTTGGATCCATCTAGGGTCCATTTTGTTATTTTTTTTCACTAATGCATTCTAGACATGATTTTTTATTTATTGAATATTTTTTCATCAAATTTTTAGCCTTATACTTTAAGATATAAGAAATGCTTTGTAAAGTTTATAAAAATAAAATTAACAATTTAAATAGTTCCAACAGTATCCTTTTATATATATTTATAAAAGCATTATTTTTATTATCCTAATATTTCTCCACCACCAACACATTTCACTCCAATTTCTTTCATCAAGAGAACATGAAGAGAGAGAAAGAGAGAGAAAGTCAGAATTCTAGTGAGAGTCTATTTTGAAGGCCTTCAGTCAACTTCGTTGATTGGGCCAGCTGAAAAAAATATTTGGCTCTAAGAAAGGAAAAATTATTCCATACGAATAGGACACCGCACGTAGCTTGNGTCTCCACCACCATTTCACATTTCACTCCAATTTCTTTCATCAAGAGAACATGAAGAGAGAGAAAGAAAGAGAAAGTCAGAATTCTAGTGAGGAGTCTATTTTGAAGGCCTTCAGCTGAAAAAAATATTTGGCTCTAAGAAAGGAAAAATTATTCCATACGAATAGGACACCGCACGTAGCTTGCGTGGGGTGTCCGATCTGGACCGTAGATCACCTGATCTACGGTCCCGATGTATTTTGGTGGGCCCCACCTAAATTTTTTTTTATATAAAAAAATAGAAATAATCCTGGCCGTAGATCACCGTGATCTACGGTCAAGATCGGACACCGCATGCAGAGATGCATGCAGTGTCCGCACGCAATAATTCCTCCTAAGAAAGCTACTACTACCCCCCTACTTCATATTTTAATTCGGTCATTTTCCTAAAGTTTAGGCATTTTATTTGGTAAAATTTCAAGCAAACTCAATTNTATATAAAAAAATAGAAATAATCCTGGTCGTAGATCACCGTGATCTACGGTCAAGATCGGACACCGCATGCAGAGATGCAGTGTCCGCACGCAATAATTCCTCCTAAGAAAGCTACTACTACCCCCCTATTTCATATTTTAATTCGGTCATTTTCCTAAAGTTTAGGCATTTTATTTGGTAAAATTTCAAGCAAACTCAATTATGCAAAAGATTTACCAACTTTTATGGAGTAACTTTTCATATATTATAGATTAGATTTTGATAAATAATTTGACATAAGAAATTTAATTTTTTTATTAGGTATTTAATGTTGCATAATATATTATGCATTTCAGCGAGTTAATTGAGCCCAATAAAATTTTCTATATAGAAAAAAAAAAAACTTTCAAATTTTATTCCAATTATTGTATATAAATTGTTTCGTAAATTATAATTTTGATTATATTTAAATTAATTTCCCAACAAATATCACTTTTAATTATATATGTCGTACTTTTGTTATATCATTGTCATATGATCTGAATGAATATTTCGTATTTATATCTTATATTAGTTTGATAATTTTAGTGACTCAATGTTTATGAAAAATATAAAAAGTAAATAAAAATCATTTAAAATAAATTTGGAAACTATTTAAACGTTATGATCTTGACACGAGACCATCCGCCTCGATATAATGGGTTGCATTGCGTTGGGTGGTAACAAATAATTTATACTTTTTTGAGCTAGATATGCTTCAAAATAAACCCTTTCAAAATGAGTTCTATTTTATTATTATCTTTCATTTGTTTAAATATCTTCAAAAACATGACCAATTTATTGTAACAGAATAAATATAATATTCAGAGTTCCATATTTAATTTATTTGCATATTACATAATACTTAAAGAATAAGCTTAATCATTTAATAGACTTAATATTTATTTTTATAAAAAACCAATTTCAATGGACATCTAACACCACTGAAGAAATGACATTTATACTTTTTTATTCTGGATAATTTATCATGATCTTATATTAAAACATAAAGTTGATCAAATTTGATTTATATTCATTTAACATCTTCAATCATTGCACTGTATATTTAGGTTCAAGCTTTAGGTTTTTTTTCTGACAAGATTTACTTAAGTTGCAAAGCTCTCTTTTGCAACTTCAAATCCATCCTTCCATTCAAATTTTCATTCATTTTTGTTTACATTAATCATAATATTGAATATATTTCAAACACCTTTTTATTTATATAAATCAAAATGAGATTATATCGAATNGTTTAACATCTTCAATCATTGCACTGTATATTTAGGTTTAAGCTTTAGGTTTTTTTTCTGACAAGATTTACTTAAGCTGCAAATCTCTCTTTTGCAACTTCAAATCCATCCTTCCATTCAAATTTTCATTCATTTTTGTTTGCATTAATCATAATATTGAATATATTTCAAACACCTTTTTATTTATATAAATCAAAATGAGATTATATCGAATTAAATTTGGCCTCCAATGGGGTGGATCCCCAAAATAATACCCCTTGCCTTATAGTTATAAATGATGCTATAATGAGGGAGGAGATAGTCCATCCCCTAGCACAAGCAACTGTACAATTCTGGCAATTATATCAAATCCAAGAATGTAAATTTGTAGAATTGAATTATCTTTTTTGTAATTGGAAAATCATGATGAGATAATCTCTCTGGCTATAGGGGTGCAAGTTTAGAGCCCAGATCATTTAATAATTAATTTTTTANATTATCTTTTTTGTAATTGGAAAACCATGATGAGATAATCTCTCTGGCTATAGGGGTGCAAGTTTAGAGCCCAGATCATTTAATAATTAATTTTTTATTTTTTCTTTTTATTATTATTTGAGTTCAGTCATTCTGTTGAAGACCTTAAAATTCAATATTTATGTCAATATTTGTTCTTGACTAAGCTACTCCATCAAATTATTATGATTTTAACATACTTCTATTCAAATTTGGATCTTTAATTACATGGGATGAAATACACACACACATATATATATATATATATATATATATATATATATATATAGTATAGTTCAGGAGCTAAANTTTTATTATTATTTGAGTTCAGTCATTCAGTTGAAGACCTTAAAATTCAAAATTTATGTCAATATTTGTTCTTGACTAAGCTACTGCATCAAATTATTATGATTTTAACAAACTTCTATTCAAATTTGGATCTTTTATTACATGGGATGAAATGCACACACAGATATATATATATATATATATATATATATATATATATATATATATATATATATAGTATAGTATCTCTCTCTTATACACATATATATGTGTATNAAAGTGGATGCTCATTATAATAGGCCTTATCAAATTTAAATAATCAATTAAGAAAATATTTAGACTTTAAAAGCCTCCAAATAAAAAATTTGCTGTCATAAAGCTTGTCTCATCAAAATGACATCAAAATCAATTAAATCGAAGTTCAAAGTAAAATGAATGAGTTGGACTATAATGAATAGTTTAAAACCAATCCAACTTGGGTTGAACTTTGTATTCCTCGTGTATAGAGATCCTATTCATGTGAAATTAAGGGGGTGGTAGCAGCCACCGGTCATTGGCTAATAGGAAGGAATGTAATCGAATAAACTACCCTTAAAGGTCTATTTTGTGAAGAATGCATAAATGATGTCTAGGTGGGCAACATATTCCACTGTGCATGATTCACCCAAAATGATCTATCTTATTAGAATTCCTCTAAGCTCCATATACTTATTTCATGAGTCATTTTTGTTCTGAGTAATTTGAATCATATCTACATCATTTTTTATGTATCCAAATTTATTCCATAAATCTTGTTTTATTTATTAAAATTAATCTGATAATAAAAATTTCATTTGGTTGACTTGTGGGGTTGTGGAATCAAGATTTTAAACTTATATAGNTATTTTTTATGTATCCAAGTTTATTTCATAAATCTTGTTTTATTTATTATCATTAATCTGATAATAAAAATTTCATTTGGTTGACTTGTGGGGTTGTGGAATCAAGATTTTAAACATATAGCTTTGTATGTTGACCGAAAAGTTTACTAGTGATGGTAAGAAATATTCAAACCACTAACACCAAGCCTAGTCAACTATTCAGGTTAACTTGGTCTCTGACAAGTTGTTCATGCAAGTCAGTTGCACGATTGTTCAATCTTATTTTAATTGAAAAATGATATGAGATACTTCTTCTTCTAGTGATTTGTATAAATAATATCCAAACATAATTTATGTTAGGGAATTAAATAACCCTTTAAATTACAAAAATGATCGAAATTTTGATTATTTGGAACTTTTGAACTTCTATATGATCAATTTTGGTGTATTAGGACCAATCCTATGGAGATTCATCTTTTAGTTATACCTCACCGTCACTCTTCCTCAAAAGTATCATACTAAAGTTGTATAATCCATCCCCCTATTTAATTTGAGAAACTCTCAACCCCTCATATGATTTTCTTCATGCCACATTGATCTCCTTCCTTGTGAATTTGGGACTANTGTTTTCTTGAAGAGGTTATGAAAATTTTAACGCATAAGGGTATATATGGAATTTTTTTTTTATTTTAGACTTAATACTACATTATTTTAATTTGAGAATGAATTTTACCTATTTGTTTTGTATTGGTGAGGTATTCAAATGAATTGGTTGAGATTTTTAAAATGAAATATTACATTTATTTGGATCAAGAATTAAAAGGGTATAATTGTAATTATTGGAAAATTCTTGCCCATTTTACTTTTAGACAAATGATTTTTAGTGTTAATTTTTTTCTTACTTCTTATTAGTGGTTTTAAATCATTGTTTAAATATTTGAAGTATGAAATTTTTATTTTGGGGGATTAAAAGTAGGAGAATATTTGCAATATTAAGAAATTATGCAAATTATGTGACAATGTCCAAATTTAGGGCGGGCGCTTAAGTGACATTGCCTCTGGCGCTTAGGCACCACTAGGCAAATATGAGCACTTAGGCACTGACCACTTGGGCACTTAAGCACCGCTCCATTGGGTAAGCAATGCCTAGGCCCTGCTATCTTGGCGCTTAGGTGCCGCCCCTACCTTTATGTATATAAAGATTCAGGCCGGTTCACTCCATTTTTTGTGATTTTTTTTCTATGTTCTTCTTTGACAACCAAGAAAGCGTTCCTAGGGCATCCAAATCTCTTCCAAATTTCTTTGATCCAAGGGATTCTAGAAGGTAGAAATCACCTCTCAAAGGGAAATTTCATTCCTTGAATTCAATCCTTCCTTTTTAATCTAAATTTTCAGATTTATCTTAGTGAGGGAGCTAGGGTTAGAAAATATTGGAAAACTTTGGGTGTGTGTTGATTTATCTTCTTGATTAGCATATCATTTGCATTCATTTTATCCTATTCCTTACCCTTTATAATTACAATCCATTTCAATGGCACCAATAACTAAGGGCGGGAAATCAAAATCTTCTTTTGATAAAAAGAAATTTGTTAGCTCCAGAGCCGAGGAGCGTTACAATGACTTCTTTGTATCAAAGAAGTTGATTGTTGAGTGTGGGTTCATAAGCCTTGGGGGTGCCTATGAGAGTATGATTGTAAGTTGGGATTGTGAAAATTTCTGCTACAACACCTGTGTAGCAAAGATTCCAGTAGTTATGGAGTTTTATTTGAATCTTCTTGAGGCTTCAAATGGGTAAGTCTATGTGAGATAAAAGTAGGTGGACATCCCTCCTTCCCACATTAATACTTTGTTTTCATTAAGAGAAGTCCCTAACAGCTTCTACTTTAATATCACTCCTATAGATACTAACATTGAAGTGATTATTAGATTTTTAATTGATGGTAGGGGTACTTGCAAGATTAGAAATGAAAACAAAGTCAATTTTCCTTCTTCCAAGCTAAATACAACTTCTAAGGCATGCCATTACTTCATTTTTGCATGTTGCTCCCCTCTACCAATCTGAACGAGGTCACTAGGGATCAAGCATCTCTAAACTTTTGCATCCAAAACATGAAATCTATAAGCGTAGGTTCCCTAATCCACCATTCTATAGTCAAAACCATAAGGGGGGTGGGGGGATCTACTCTTAGTTTGGAGCACTCATCTGCTATCTTCTTATCATGAAAAAACTCATATGTGTCTTTTGTGAGTTTGGAGGAGAAGCTTCAACCTCTAAAACCTATCTCCAAAATCAACCTTAGCTTATATAATAAACACACTACTTTTGGGCATGGGGCCAGCTCTTTTCAGTCCGCTACTCCTACTCTCAACCTTATCTTCCACTAGTTCGACTTCTATGTGAGAAAGTTTAGGTAGGCTAGAGAATGATGTTTTCATCATTCAGATGATGGTCTATGATCTACCAGACCATATGTCACATATATATTGGTAAAATTAAAACCAATACGATCAGTTTGCTAGTTTCCAAGCCGCTCAACTGGAGATGTACTGAAGTAATTTAGTGGATTGGAGGTGACAATCCCATTGAATTTCTAGTATATTCTGCTTACCAACCTATGAGCACACCCACCAACCAATGGAGGAGGATTTTGGGGTGGAAGATGATGAAGAGGAGGAGGAAAAGGATGAAGAAGAGGATGACGAGGAGGAAGATGACACAGAGAGGGAGGATTAGTGACTGTTTTCTATTTGTGTGGATGCATAAGATGTCATTTTTATTGGTTGTTTTTGCAGTTTGTATTTTTATTAGCTCTGTTTATACTGTTACTGCGGAACTTTTTATATTTCTATTGTAATATTTGAACTTTCTAGAACAATTTTATTTGGTGCTACATTTTATAATATACTTGTCGATTTCTTGATGATATGAGCATGTGTTAGGAAGT
This sequence comes from Phalaenopsis hybrid cultivar, assembly GCA_002079205.1. Lineage (NCBI taxonomy): Eukaryota > Viridiplantae > Streptophyta > Magnoliopsida > Asparagales > Orchidaceae > Phalaenopsis > Phalaenopsis hybrid cultivar. Next base: position 349,830 of record JXCR01146619.1, read on the forward strand.
ATTATTGCTATTTATCTCGCCATTTGAATTCATGTTTTAATTGTGATAAATGTTTGGAATTAAGTTTGGGGGAAAAATCTTGTGGTGCTTAAAATGATTTTTTTTGGTAATTTAAGTTTAAATAGTTGTTTTTAATTAACTTGAGAAAGTGGGGATAAAAATAGACCTATAAAAATCTTAAGAAGGAGAAACTTAGTTAATTATTTTAAACTCTATGTAAAGTAAGCTTTACAATTCAACATATAGAAAAGTGATTACCATATTCACTTTCAAAAAGTATTGTATATTTATTAAACTAGGTGCATTTAAATCTACATGTAATTTGAATTTAGCCTCCATAGAATTATATTCTTTATCTAATACTTCTTAAAATTTTAAAACCTTAAAAAGAAGATGAATGTGGGGTGTTTTAATTTAAGAAGATGATAGTATAATTCAAAATTATTACCAGGCATATCCAGATATAATAATCCTTAAGGAAATATGCTTAGAATTGAAACATTCATCTTAAAGTATGAAAAGAAAAAAAATGAGTGGTTTAAATGAATATATATATATATATATATATATATATATATATATAGGAGATGCTTGAGGAGATGTCTTACCAAAAGTTGGTTCTACTAAACTATTTGTAAATTAAAAACTCCACAACATTCTTAAAATTATTCATATTTAAGAAGTATTAGTAGACTATTTAAAGGAGAGCTTAATTTTGAATATTTGTTATCTAATGTGCACTATTTTAGAATTTACTATTTCCTTTTTGAAATAAATATGAAATCATACTTTCTTTGTTGAATACAAAGTTTCTTATAACTATGGACTGGACTTATTTACTAGGGATATAGTATTTTTCTAACTATGGATATTTTGAGGAATGGTTGCAGATAGTTCTCCATGGAACCCACTCCTATAAGTTAACCAATTCAATATTCTGGCTTTGGTGTTACGTAGGGGAAAGTAATCATTAATTTTGGAGAATTTTGATGTGTAGATGATCAAGCTAGTATTTATTGATATTTTTGCACATTTTTATGGATAAAGTTATACTTTAAGAAAGATATTTTTGTGTTTATCTTGCAAGTACAACATGAAATTGAATTGGGGAAACCAAGAAAAGACTTTGAGTATATAGGAGAAAAGTGGCACTGGCGACTAAGCGCTAGACCCTTTGGCACCTAAGCGCCAGTCCACGCCTTACCAACACGAGAGAACCAACCACTGGGTGCCTAGACACCTTGGTACCAATGCCTAAGCACCAGACCTTTGGACGCTTAAGTTCCCTTCTATTCCTAAGCGGACAGAGAGCTTGGTGCCTAGGAACCAAAAGTTGTCTGGAGCAGTTGTTGCGATTCACGAATTCAGATGTTTGGATTGTGTAGGGTTGCAGAGGATCTGTCAAAGCTAATTAAAAGATTTTATAAATAGCAATACATTAGGGAGTTAAAGAGTGTTGATGTCAGTGGGTTATGTAATGGGTTATTCTTGCAGTGGAGAGCCCTTCTTCTTCTTCCAGTGTAGAGGATAGGGAGAGTTCTACAGGAGCATCAACCTATGAATTTAATAAGTGTGTTGATTGATTCATCTTCTAGTCATTGTAAAGGAGAGAAAGCTAAGTCCTTTTGTATTCTTTTTGTTGCATTTCAGTTGTAATAATTGGATAGTGGATTTCTCTAATTTTAATGAATCGGCTTGGTATTTTTATCATGCTTCTTGAATAGAATTTTACTCTTCTTTGTGATGATTAAGTTGGATGGTTGAAATGAGAATTGTGTAGTATCTTAATTACTTTCTATGGTGATGAGAAACCTTCAGGGTTTAATTTCCTTTTCATTCTGACCAAGAGAATTGTTAAAATAAGTTAAGAATAATAAGTCTTGGGAAAGTCTATAGTATATTAAACTAGGTTATTCACATTAAACTATGGGGTATATGTTGATATGCCTTGTCAGGTGATGCAAATGTTAAATAAATATGCTTTGATGGGTTAAATATAGGATTTCTGGTATTAAAGTCATTTCTAACTAAGCTTCTTTATGCACTTGAAAAAGGGTAAAGAATAGTATTGCTCCTATTTGTCAATAAACTATTATACTTGCAATTCTTAATTTCATGAAATTCTCTTTACTCATTACAAGGAAGAGCAACTGATCAATTGATAATTTTAGTAAAATTGTGATAATTTAAGATTATTATTGTAGGACTTTAACTTTTAAATTGCTTGTGATGCTTTTAGATTACTTTATAAGACTCTAACAAAACCGAAATATTAGGCTAGGAATAAAACCAGCAGGCTAGAACTTTTCCTAAAAAGGAATACCTCGTTCTCTATGGGACCAACATTTTGAACTCTAAAATCTAATATTACTGATACGAAACGTGCACTTGAGTGAGCCCCCTCTATGTTGTAACACTAGGAAGCGATATCAATATTCTCTTATCCTTATCACAAAGGTCGCTATCAAGGAGCAAGAGAACTTGGAAACTTAAACATAAACATAAAAAAAGTGTCAGAATGAATCTCAAAAAACTCTGACAGCCGCTAGAGAAGATGATGTTGAGGTCTGGGACCCACTAGAGGAAGTTTGAGGACCACTTTTTCCCTCCCAGTTCTTGCTGATCAAGAGAAAATAACTTTGTAGAGGGCGAAACTAGGTTATCCTCTACAAGGGTCATTGGTATTAACTTCGTACAGACAACTCCATCGGGATTCCTCAAGTTATAAGAACAACCCAGATCTAAGGTAGTCGATCAACACTTCCCGATCAACGCTTCAGCCATAACCGTCCGGGTCATGACTCAACCAAACATTTTCTTTGATTCTCGATGTATAACTGCTCAAATGAAGACCTAGTCATCTCAAGCTCCTGACTATATAAGTATGCATTGACCAAAATACCCTCAATCGAAATTTAATTTACTAAGGGTATGAAATGTAATCTTACAAACCTCAATCCTATAAATAAAGGCTCATTTCATGAATATAAGTAATGTGATTTCACTGTTCATTATTGTGCTTTCTTTCCTCTTTTCTTCCCTTTCGTGCTTTATTCCTTAGGCATGTCTTCTAGATAGATTTGGATTCAACAACAACAGAAGTATTTGAGTGTGATTTTGTAACGTAAAATGGTTATTTTTGAGCTATTATTTAATTTTCTTATAAAATAAATAAATTATTCTTCTCTTTTGCTTCCATGTTAGTGAACCATATAATTCTAAATTACATAACTGATGTTATTAATTAATATGTAGTTAATTAATATATAGAAAACCCTTAATTAGCTCACCTGCTCTTAGGCTCGCTTCAATTCTCTACATGAAAACAAAAATATTTCAACCCATAAGTGGAAAATTTGAAAGAAAAAATAATAAATGCCAATCGCACACCTGCTTTCCGCAAAAAATGAGAAGATAAGCGGGGGAAAGAGATGATTTTGCCCCGTCCCCCTCCTATTGATGGACAGTAGGTGTGCGGTCCACTCCTAATATTTCGTCGGTTTCATGATTTAACTTTTGGCTATTCTCATCCATCATAAACATACTTTATCTTTAATCTTTCATGCATTTATCAAACTGATGATGAAAACATAAGCAAATGTTAATAAACACTGACAACATTAGGTTAAAAAACTAAAATACTTTTTACATTGTTAAGAGGTAGAGATCAATACGAAAAAGATAGTGAGAATTTTCTTTGCTTAGAAGGGCTTGTGGACTAGGTTAAATTTCAATACAAATTTTCATCAATTGACAAATGATTAGTTTAAAAGGATTATTTAGTGTTGTAGCATCTATAATGATTATGTGCACTTAATTTTGGATGGGTCTAGGAGGATCACATTCCATTGATTGAGTTTACCCTTAATAATAGCTCCCAACTGAACACTAGTATGGTGTCATATGAGGCAGTGTATGGTACGAGATGTTTGACTTCTTTATCCAAGAAAGATGTGAGTGAAAGAACTTTGTTTGGTTGGTAGATGATACTATTGAAATGATCAAATCAATCTAAGATAGATTGAGCAGATCAAAATTAACAGAAAAGTATTATGATCCTAAACATCAGGCAGTTGAGTTTCAAGTAGGTTTCTTTGTTATTTTAATGTTCAGCCTTATGAATTATATGAGTAGAGTTGGCAGCGTGGATAAAATAATCCCAAGAATTATTAGATTTAAGGTGATCAATATAGTAGGCAATTCTATTTATCAAATATTACTACCCCACCATATGTTTTATGTGCACGATGTGTTACATGCTTATGTGTTGAAGAAAAGGGTTTCTGATACAAAGCATAGAGTTCCTGATGATGAGGTTGGGATACAATCTAACTTGACCAATATAAAGGAATTTGAGAATATATTGACCTTTGAGGTGAGGCGAATGAGAAGAAAGTGGATTCCAAAGATTAAAATTTAGTGGAAACAATGATTAAAAAGATGAGCCACTTTAAAAAAGAGGTTTGTATGAGATAGTTCTATCTAGACTTATTTGCTTGTCAGCTATTTTGAACGTGAATGATAACATTTTTTTAAATGGCAGAATGTGAAGGACGCTTTTATAACATACCAAATATCTTTTTTTAAAGAGCATGGGCTCTCATTTTATTTCATAAAAGGTAAATTACAAAATCGGGAAAGAGGTCCCACACACACACACTACAATCCCAAAAGAAAACGAAGAAGGGTCCTCTTTCCAAAAAAAAGAAATAAATACAACTCAAAAAACCCACCAAACACACTCTAAACTAGACATCCAACATTACTAAACGATTAAGAACATCAGGTAAAATATTAGAAATAAAGGGAGCACTCAGAAGAGAACCTCGCTTTGCAGCCCAATCAGCAACCGCATTTCCATCTCTCTTAGTATGAAACCAATAGATATTAAGATCTTTAGCCATTGATTTGATCTTCTTAACCTGCAAGTTAATACTCCAAAGGCACACAATATCAAATATGCACACTTTCCAAAGAGTAATAGAATCCATTTCCAAAATAATATTATTCCCTATCATCTTTCTCGCAAGCATCAAAGAAAAAACAATAACATCAGCCTCAGCCACAAACGAAGAAACAAGTAAAGCAGGAGTAGCAAACCGATATAAAACAACGCCATTCCAGTCCCTACAAACTCCACCGACTCCCGCACAGCTCATTTTCCAACTGCGATCAAAATTAAGTTTAAGGAAAGGAGCAAATGGTTTGATCCACCTTTTATTGGAATAAGAACTAGCAATAGTATTAAAGGAAATAGAAAGATGAATAGCAACAGAAATCATATATCTATTAGTACTCTTATTTAAATTATTTATAGAATGACTTTTATAAATATAGGAACAGATAATCGCAAAAGTTTTCATGAATGTAAAAACCTCAACATTATGCTTAACAGAGTTCCTAGAAACCCAAATAAACTAAAGCACAATAGAATGAAGGTTAGTTAACAAATCATGCTCTTTACTTTCCCAATCCTCAAGGATTTCAGTAATGGTATTACAACCATTTTAAACATCCATTTTACCACTAAGTTCAAAAATACTTTTCCAAATATTACTAGCAAAACTACAAGAAATAAAAAGATGTGTGAGGGTTTCCTCATCATTATTGCAAAGATAACACTTAGAGGCCAACCAGAAGCCCTTAAATTTGAGTATTTTATCAACAGGGAGAATCTCATAAAAGACCCTCAAAATAAAAAAGGATATAGAGGGCTTCACTTATTTATTCCAGTTCCAGGAAAGATCCAAACCCTGAAAATTCTGCTTCATTCTAGCAAAATTTTTGGTAATAGAATCATCAATCTTACCTTTAACCTTAGGACGGTATTTCATATCAACAGTAATGGTTATATGAGAAATAAAAGAAGCATCATTATAGTGTACCATATTAAACAACTTGGGCAAATTCCAATTGTTATCAACCCAAAAATCCTTAATAGTAATATTAATTCTTGAGGGTCCCCATAAAAGTCCCTAAGAGCATCATTCCCAAGACAATCTTCATACCAAAAAGAAACATCTCCTTCACCAACCTTCCAAAACAAAAGATCTTCTACTTGAGGAGCAACCTTAAGCATTTACTTCTAAATAAAGAACCAGAATTAAAGAAAGAAATAGAAAGAGGGTGAGAATTAGAACAATACTTTGCATGAAGTAAAGAAACCCAAATATAATTATTCATACGAAAACGCCTCCATAGTTTCATAAAATTAAATTTAATAGAATTAGTCAACCTCCTAAAACCCACGCCACCCTTATCCAAAGGCTTACAGAGCTTCTCCCAACATTTCCAATGAATATTCCTCTTATCACCGCCATCCCAAAGAAATCTATTAAATAAAATCTCAATCTATTAATCAAAATAAATAACATACCAAATATCTCTTATGATCTGAATTTGAGATCTGATAAGTCTTGCAAGTTTATTTTTTGTTTATTAAATTTCTAAAGTTTTTAGCATTTTATGCCCAATTAATTCATCAATTTTTAATAGTTTTAGTTAGGACAAAATTTAACTTATAAAAATCAGCCTTATTATATTAGAATAATTTAATCTCTTTTGTTTTATGTCTGATTTACAAATACATCCTATTTGATTATAAAGCACACTTTATTCAATTTTCAGCATAAGCTACCTATTTTACAATCGTCATGAGTAAGAAAACAAAAGGTTTTTGATTAAGTTTGTTGTCATTAAGCATTTAGTACTTCCTCGTGAAAGTAGGCTTTTTGGATCCATCTAGGGTCCATTTTGTTAATTTTTTTTTTACTAATGCATTCTAGACATGATTTTTTTTTTATTGAATATTTTTTCATCATATTTTTAGCCTTATACTTTAAGATATAAGAAAAGCTTTGTAAAGTTTATAAAAATAAAAAATAACAATTTAAATAGTTCCAACAGTATCCTTTTAAATATATTTATAAAAGCATTATTTTTATTATCCTAATATTTCCCCAGCACCATCAAGAGAACATGAAGAGAGAGAGAGAGAGAGAGAGTTGTCTATTTTGAAGGCCTTGAGTCAATTTCGTTGATTCGGCCAGCTGAAAAAAATATTTGGCTCTAAGTAAGGAGTGTTTTTTCTGTTAGGTCTCCTAACGTAGTTTTACGTGCTGTGTAGGTTACTCTTAAGTTATTTTCAGGTTATTTCTGTGTTATTTTCAATAATATCGAAATAACCAAGAAATAACCCGCGGTTTTTATTTTTGTGATTTTTCTGGGTTATTTCGGTGTTATTAAAAATAACTCAGAAATAACCTGAAAATAACTTAGAAATAACTTGGTCCGCACGTAGAGCTACTTCAGGAGTCCGCACAGAAGATTTTTTTCTAAGTAAGCTACTGCTACCCTACTTCATATTTTAATTCCGTCATTTTTCTAAAGTTTAGGCATTTTATTTGGTAAAATTTCAAGCAAACTCAATTATGCAAAAGATTTACCAACTTTTATGGAGTAACTTTTCATATATTATAGATTATATTTTGATAAATAATTTGACATAAGAATTTTAATTTTTTTATTAGGTATTTAATGTTGTCTAATATATTATGCATTCCAGCAAGTTAATTGAACACAATAAAATTTACTATATAGAAAATAAACGATTTTCAAATTTTATTCCAATTATTGTATATAAATTGTTTTGTAAACTATAATTTTAATTATATTTAAATTAATTTCCCAACAAATATCACTTTTAATTATATATGCTGATTTGTACTGATTTTCTACCACAAAAAAATAGGGAGAAGTGCAAGTGACTCTTTCGACGGGTGACTATGTTTTGTGCATTCAAGTATACTTGGTCTGTACGTACTTTTGTTATATCATTGTGATATGATCGAATTAGAGAAAGTCGTCTTAGATGGTTTGGTCATATTAAATGTTGATCATTAGATGATCCGATTAGGAGAGTAGATGTTTTAGATTCGACTTGTGTTAAGAAAGGCAGAGGTAGATCTAGGAAGACTTGGACTTATTGTATTAAAAATGATCTTAATTTATTAGAACTAGATGAAAATATGACACTAAATAGGACGCAATGGAGAAAAAGGATTCATGTAGCCGACCCCACGTAGTGGGATTAAGGCTTTGTTGTTGTTGTTGTTGTTGTATATCTTATATTATTTTGATAATTTTAGTGACTCAATGTTTATGAAGATTATAAAAAGTAAATGAAAATCATTTAAAATAAATTGAAAATTTATTTAAACTTTATGATCCTGACACGAGACCACCCGCCTCGATATAACGGGTTGCATTGCGCTGGGTGGTAACAAATAATTTATACTTTTTTGAGCTTAGATATGCTTCAAAATAAACCCTTTCAAATGAGTTCTATTTTTATTACTATCTTCAATTTGTTTAAATATCTTCAAAAACATGACCAATTTATTGTAACAGAATAAATATTATATTCAGAGGTCCATATTTTATTTATTTGCATATTACATAGATGCATTTGTAAATACTTAAAGAATAAGCTTAATCATTTAATAGACTTAATATTTATTTTTATAAAAAACTAATTTCAATGGACATCTAACACCACTGAAGAAATGACATTTATACTTTTTTATTCTGGATAATTTATCATGATCTTATATTAAAACATAAACTTGATCAAATTTGATTTATATTCATTTAACAACTTCAATCATTGCACTGTATATATCGTATTAAATTTGGCCTCCAATGGGGTAGATCCCCGAAATGATGCTATAATGAGGGAGGAGATAGTCCATCCCCTGGCCCAAGCAACTGTACAATTCTGGCAATTATATCAAATCGAAGAATGTAAATTTGTAGAATTGAATTATCTTTTTTTGTAATTGGAAAATCATGATGAGATAATCTGTCTGGCTATAGGGGTGCAAGTTTAGAGCCCAGATCATTTAATAATTTATTTTTTATTTTTTTTTATTATTATTTGAGTTCAGTCATTCTGTTGCAGGCCTTAAAATTCAAAATTTATGTCAATATTTGTTCTTGACTAAGCTAATCTTTCTGCTACTGCATCAAATTATTATGATTTTAACCAACATTTATTCAAATTTGGATCTTTTATTACATGGGATGTAATACACACACATGGTTTAGCATTTAGTTTCTTACCCTAAGATCATGACTTCTAATTATACCTATTACTCTTTCAACCCAACTTTGCCAAAATAATATATATATATAT
>JXCR01146619.1:360928-372216 GCA_002079205.1 Phalaenopsis hybrid cultivar
GTGCAACTGACTTGCATGAACAACTAGTCAGAGACCAAGTTAGCCTGAATAGTTGACTAGGCTTGGTGTTAGTGGTTTGAATATTTCTTACCATCACTAGTAAATTTTTCAGTCAACATACAAAGCTATATAAGTTTAAAATCTTGATTCCACAACCCCACAAGCAGGGGTGTAGACGAGCCGAACACGAGCGAGCCATGCTCCGCTCGTTTATATTTCGAGCTCAAAAAGTGTGTTTGTGTTCGGCTCGTTAAGCAAACGACCCGAACAAGAAGTCCTTTTAACAACCCTAATCATGTAGCCATAAGACAATAAGTGTTTGAACAAGATTAGGGTTGTTAAAAGGACTTCTTGTTCGGGTCGTTTGCTTAACGAGCCGAACACAAACACACTTTTTGAGCTCGAAATATAAACGAGCGGAGCATGGCTCGCTCGTGTTCGGCTCGTCTACACCCCTGCTTGTGGGGTTGTGGAATCAAGATTTTAAACTTATATAGCTTTGTATGTTGACTGAAAAATTTACTAGTGATGGTAAGAAATATTCAAACCACTAACACCAAGCCTAGTCAACTATTCAGGCTAACTTGGTCTCTGACTAGTTGTTCATGCAAGTCAGTTGCACCATTGTTCAATCTTATTTTAATTGAAAAATGATATGAGATACTTTTTCTTCTATTGATATGTATAAATAATATCCAAACAAAATTTATGTTAGGGAATGAAATAACCCTTTATATATATATATATATATATATATATATATATATATATATATATATATATATATATATATATATNACAAATATTTGAGGATACATTTTTGGCTTAGCAAAAGGAAAATGGGTGATAGAAGATTCCAGTTTGAGTACAACATTCTTAGAGGCCATTAATTAATGATAAAAAAGTCCATAAAGGTCTAAGAAAGCAATTTGGGCTAGCTGAACATGTTGAATAATTAACTTGCCTCAAGTTTGAGTTCACAAGCAGCTGATTCATGTCTTAAGACATGACATCATTTGTATTTAAGAAACAATATAAACAACTCAAAATCCCAAAACATAATAGGACTTACAAGTAGGAATAATAGTAAGATATAAAAGTAGAACAAATATAAAATAAATAACAATACATTATGTTTTAAATTCTCTTGAAAAAAGTAACTTCAAGGAAATAATAGTAATAATAATAAGTATGATATAGTACATTTGTTATATTAATTTTAGAGGATTCAATACTAATGAATGAATATTTATGGTAATCAAATAATAATAACAATTTTAAGTTGTTAGATCACATTGAGTGTCAACTAATCCTAATTAATGTTGAATGAACCTTCTAATACATGAACTGATGTTGTACCCCCATCAATAGTTATCCTTGAATTTTAGCCATGATGTTTATAGATATTGAAATTTGAGATGATGAGTTCAAAGTGATGTTGGGATGATCATCCTTCCATTAGTATTATCTACATATTGATTCTAAGACTGTTAGAAATTGTAAACATGTTATAAAAAGAACCATAATCATGATATAAAGTAAGATCTACCATATTCAAAATTAGAGAGATCCAAACGATACTTAAGAATCAACCTCACAAGTATTCTTATATTTTTTCCTTTATTTTTTTTAAGGTATTGCCCATTTAGCATTCAACTTATTAAAAGTTCTCATAGGAAATCTCACCAATCTAATTCTTGTCAACTACTTATCTCTCCCATAAATTTTAACAAATTACTTACACAATTCGACCCCAAATATATACTTATTATGCATGAAATCTATTTTTTATGTAATCTACTAGTGAAAGTTTTGATTGAGCTATCATTATTAAAATGAAAACTTAATCTTTGAATCTCATATATGATTTTCGTAATAGTTTATCTTATGTTAACCCTATCTATTATATATATTTTTTTTGTATACTCCATATAACCTAAATTATTTTGTCAGACTAAACTTTTTAAGTATATTCTTAGTCATATCTAAACATGTTTTATTATTACATTCTACAAAACCATTCTACTTGGATGTTCTGAGGGATGGGAAAGTATATTAAATGCTTAAGTTATCACAAAATGATTAATATTTATTATTTATGAATTATCATTGGTGATTACTCCAAATGAAAGCAATAAATTAGGATGGTGAAACACTCTGTGTTAATGAAAACATCTAACTAAACGTAGAATAATCATCTAAATTCTATACTTAAGTTTCTTTCCTCCAATCCTAATAGTGTTAGAAGTATAAATTGATTTATATGCTATAATTTTTTTAGTCCAGTATTTGAAATACTACTTTTGGTTTTAAAATATGTATTTTTATTCAGGAATATTATTTCACATAAGTGATTAGTTTAAAAATATAACTTTAATGAACCAGTAGTTAACTCATTTATTATTAGTTTAGCCAATGTACAAATCATAGCATATTTTAATTTTAAGCAAAAGAATAGAATATTCTAGGTTGTTTTAAGTATTTTGAGTAAACTATAAAATAAGATTTTTGTATCAATAAATTATTTGTGATATAATTACGACACTAGAACAATATCACCATTTATAGAAACAAAGAAAATATGATGAGGAAAATTGAGCACCATAATTTTTTTATCATATAACTAAGTTCTCTTTAAAAAAACTATGTTTTAGTGCCTTAACGTATCAACTTGAAAAGTTCTTTTTATATTTTTCCATTATAAAGGTACACATAACCATTCCTTTATTTTGGCAAACAAACTTTGAATGTCACATAATCATATAAAATAAGCTTCAAATATATGTCCATTTGCCTTCATCGAATCTATTAAAGGAATATACTTGTATAAAATATGAAAGTATTAGTTTTAGAACAAAGATCATGATTAGCCAAGGCTTGTTATTGGGTGGATGAATGATTTTTGAAGATAGTGAACTTAAATTGTAGCATAAGCTTTGGATTCCATACAAACTAAGATATTTACTAATGATTTTTTATTTATAATTTCAATAATTATAACATACTCTATCAAAAGAAGTGCCTCGATTTTTAGTATCCATGCATAGACGATGGAAAGAACTTTTGTTGGTTCGTTGTTGTCTATCAGAGTTCTTATAGGATTTCTATCTAAATGATTACATGCATCATTTAAAGAATATTATACTACTCTGAGAGGTATAAATATTACTTTAGAATAGGTTTAATCATTCAGATGGTGAAAATCATTATGATATATTGGTCTGCGTAGCGCAAAAATAAAATTTCATTTCTTATAAATGTAAGATGGGGTTACTTTATTCTAGGGCTTATTATCCTTATAAGGGCAATCCCTCATAGTTAATTACATCCTAAAAGTTTTTGAATCTTAAGAAAATTCTTGATTAAAATATTGTCTTTTATTATGTAGTATTACATGTTTGGTATTTTTCAAATAGAAAAAGTTCAATAATTGAAGAGATTTTCAAATAAGAAAATTTTAGGTTTAATTAGATTTGCTTAAAATTGAAAGTTTAAGATTTTTAATCATGGAAAGGAAAGAAAATTATTTAGCCAACATTGGAAAGGTATATTCTGAGGATTAGAAATGTAAGAATGTTTAAAGAGTTAAGTTTCAATTTTAAAGATTGTATTTAAATGATTGGGCTTGAAAAGGTTGATTTTATTTGATTTGAGTTTAACTTAACAAGTTTGATTTTAAGGATTTTCTTTGAGTTGAAGGTTTGATTGGAGGATGTGTGTTTGAATGGTATTTGAAAGTTCATTGAAGGTTGCAAAAGTTTGCTTGAAGGTTGTTTAAAGGTTGAAAAAGTTTACTTGAAGGTTATTTGAAGATTTTTTTAAAGTTGTTTGAAGGTGAAATATTTTCAAAATTTTGCAGTTTTAAATTCTTAAGCATGTTTTTTTTTAAATGTTTGAAGTTTAAAATGTTGTTTTTGAAAATTCAAAAAGAGTTTAAGTTTTGAAAATATTTGAAGGATTTGAAAAATTGTAATTCGTAAAATTTGAAGTATGATAAGTTTGAAGTTTAAAAAGTTTAATTTTTTTTTTTTAAGTTTTGAAAACATTTTTGAAGTCTTAAATGTTTTGCTTGAAAATTGAAAAGGCTGAAGTTGTTTAAGTTTTGAAAAGGGTTGAAATTTTGATAATGTTTGAAGGCTAAAAAACTTTGAAATTTGAAAATGTTGATTTTGAAGTTTTGAAAAGGTTTTAAAGTTTCAAATGTTTGATTTAAAAATTTTGAAGTTTTAGAAAGGTTGTTTTGAAGTTTTGAAAACATTTTTAATTTCGAAATGCTAGTTTTCAAAAGTTTAAAGTTCGAAAATTTTAAGGTTTTTTTTTTAGTTTTGAAAAGCTATTTTGATGTTTAAAATGTTTGGTTTTAAAGTTAAAAAACTTGAAATTTGAAAATTCTGAAGTTTTTATAATGAAAAAAGTTTGTTTTGAGGGTAAAGGTTTGATTTGGTTTGAAAAGGTTTTATTTGGGNTATTTATACTTTCAATAAACATAACATACTCTATCAAAAGAAGTGTCTCGATCTTTAGTATGCATGCATAGACGGTGGAAAGGACTTTTGTTGGTTCGTTGTTGTCTATCAGAGCTCTTATAAGATTTCTATCTAAATGATTGGATGCATTATTTAAAGAATACTATACTACTCTGAGAAGTATAAATATTACTTTAGAATAGGTTTAATCATTCAGATGATGAAAATCATTATAATATATTGGTCTGCGTAGCGCAAAAATAAAATTTCCTTTCTTATAAGTGTAAGATTGGGTCACTTTATTCTAGGGCTTATGATCCTTATAAGGGCAATTCCTCATAGTTAATTACATCCTAAAAGTTTTTGAATCTTAAGAAAATTCTTGATTAAAGTATTGTCTTTTATTATGTAGGATTACATGTTTGGTATTTTTCAAATAGAACAAGTTCAATATTTGAAGATATTTTCAAATAACAAAATTTTAGGTTAACTTAGATTTGCTTAAAATTGAAAGTTTAAGAATTATAATCATGGAAAGGAAAGAAAAATATTTAGCCAACATTGGAAAGGTATTTTCTGAGGATTAAAAATGTAAGATTGTTTAAAGAGTTAAGTTTCAATTTGAAAGATTGTATTTAAATGATTGGGCTTGAAAAGGTTGATTTTATTTGATTTGAGTTTAACCTAACAAGTTTGATTTTAAGGATTTTTTTTGAGTTGAAGGTTTGATTGGAGGATGTGTGTTTGAATGGTATTTGAAAGTTGTTTGAAGGTTGCAAAAGTTTGCTTGAAGGTTGTTTAAAGGTTGAAAAATTTTACTTGAAGGTTATTTGAAGATTTTTTTAAAGTTGTTTGAAGGTGAAAAAATTTCAAAATTTTGCAGTTTTAAATTCTTAAGAATGTTTTTTTTTTTTTTAATGTTTGAAGTTTAAAATGTTATTTTTGAAAATTCAAAAAGAGTTGAAGTTTTGAAAATAATTGAAGGATTTGAAAAATTGTAATTCGTAAAATTTGAAGTATGATAAGTTTGAAGTTTAAAGTTTAAAAAGTTTTTTTTTTTTTTTTGAAGTTTTGAAAACACTTTTGAAGTCTTAAATGTTTGGTTTGAAAATTGAAAAGGCTGAAGTTTTTTAAGTTTTGAAAAGGATTGAAATTTTGATAATGTTTGAAGGCTAAAAAATTTTGAAATTTGAAAATGTTGATTTTTAAGTTTTGAAAAGGGTTTAAAGNAAATTTTTTTTTTAAAAGTTTTGAAAACATTTTTGAAGTCTTAAATGTTTGGTTTGAAAATTGAAAAGGCTGAAGTTTATTAAGTTTTGAAAAGGGTTGAAATTTAGATAATGTTTGAAGGCTAAAAAATTTTGAAATTTGAAAATGTTGATTTTTAAGTTTTGAAAAGGGTTTAAAGTTTCAAATGTTTGATTTAAAAATTTTGAAGTTTTAGAAAGGTTAGTTTTGAAGTTTTGAAAAGATTTTTAAATTTGAAATGTTAGTTTTGAAAAGTTTGAAGTTCAAAAATTTTAAGGTTTTTTTAAGTTTTGAAAAGCTTTTTTGATGTTTAAAATGTTTGGTTTGAAAGTTNATGTTTGATTAAAAAATTTTGAAGTTTTAGAAAGGTTAGTTTTGAAGTTTTGAAAAGGTTTTTAAATTTGAAATGTTAGTTTTGAAAAGTTTGAAGTTCAAAAATTTAAGGTTTTTTTAAGTTTTGAAAAGCTTTTTTGATGTTTAAAATGTTTGGTTTGAAAGTTAAAATACTTGAACTTTGAAAAGTCAGAAGTTTTTATAATGAAAAAAGTTTGTTTTGAGTGTAAAGGTTTGATTTGGTTTGAAAAGGTTTTATTTGGGCGATTCATATTCGAGTTGAAAACTTGAGTTAAGATGTTCTAATTTTAAGGGTTTGAATTGGAAACGCTGATTTAAGTTCTTCAATCTTAGATTAAAGAGACGGGATTGGTTGGAAGGGCTTTTAGATTGAAGTTTAAAACTAACACTATAATAAACCTAGNAAAATACTTGAACTTTGAAAAGTCAGAAGTTTTTATAATGAAAAAAGTTTGTTTTGAGTGTAAAGGTTTGATTTGGTTTGAAAAGGTTTTATTTGGGCGATTCATATTCGAATTGAAAACTTGAGTTAAGATGTTCTAATTTTAGGGGTTTGAATTGGAAACGTTGATTTAAGTTCTTCAATATGAGATTAAAGAGACGGGATTGGTTGGAAGGGCTTTTAGATTGAAGTTTAAAACTAACACTATAATAAACCTAGACTATATAGGTAGGATATGTAGGTGGACCAACATAATTTTTGGATTCAGGATACTCACTACTTTTTATCATCCA
The DNA here is from genome assembly GCA_002079205.1 of Phalaenopsis hybrid cultivar. Lineage (NCBI taxonomy): Eukaryota > Viridiplantae > Streptophyta > Magnoliopsida > Asparagales > Orchidaceae > Phalaenopsis > Phalaenopsis hybrid cultivar. Next base: position 367,732 of record JXCR01146619.1, read on the forward strand.
GATTCAGTTGTTTCCTTAAATTATTATCCAACCAAATAATTAGAGCCAACCACTTAATATTATAGCGCTGACAAGTATAGAATTGCTTAATATTTGTTGGTTTGAGGTAACTTTATCAGTANCTGTTTCCTTAAATTATTATCCAACCAAATAATTAGAGCCATCCACTTAATATTATAGCGCTGACAAGTATAGAATTGCTTAATATTTGTTGGTTTGAGGTAACTTTATCAGTAAATATAGGCAATTTCATCCTAGAGCGCCTACATAGTCTAATAGGGTTACAAACTAGTTGTTGTATATGTTCTAGTCCTTAGCNTTATATATGTAGGATATGTAGGTGGACTAACATAATTTTTGGATTTAGGATACTCATGACTTTTGATCATCCAGATTCATTTGTTTCTTTAAATTATTATCCGACCAAATAGTTAGAGCCATCCACTTAATATTATAGCGCTGACAAGTATAGAATTGCTTAATATTTGTTGGTTTGAGGTAACTTTATCAGTAAATATAGGCTACTTCATCCTAGAGCACCTACATAGTCTAACAAGGTTACAAACTAGTTGTTGTATATGTCCTAGCCCTTAGAACTAATTAGGTTTACCTAGTAGTCTAAAACAAAAGTAACTACTTTTATTATTCATGCTATTTTTAAGATAGAATTTTTAAAGTTACATAAAAGTTCTTTTTTAAATTGCACATAATTTTCTCTATACCTAGAACTTCTTAAGAGCATTTCATATGGATTAATGATTTGTTATTTGTACATACAAAAATTTTAATGTGAAAATTATCTAAAATGATAATTCATGAATTTGAAATATGTAGGATATGAGATCCTACAATTTTTTTTTTTATATTTTAGTTTAAACTTTAGAAAAACATGCTATTTTAATGTCAACTAAATTTCAAAAAGGATCTTTTTAAGAAGTTTGACATGAAAGAGGACATTGTGTATAAATTTTATGAGCTAGAGGACACAACTAGATAAAGAGCCTAACGAATTGGCAATCAACATAAAGTGGTATGATTGAATCATTACGACAATATGATGTTTTGATATTATGTTTGATTTATGCTTATGTGTATGATTTAAAAGCATATCGTAAAGTGTCTCACGTGATGTTAAATAAAGCATATTTTTTATACTTGATTTGTAACTCTAGATTAAGAATATGGTATCCTAGAACTAGAACAACAATCAACCTTATCAATCATTATAATTCTAATTTTTCTAAAATACGATTTAAAAGAAGATAACATAATTAATATAAATTTCATTAGGCATTCATTAGTTTCATGATCCATTCAAAAGAGACTTTTTGATGTATTATCTACTTTGATTAAGTTTAAAATTATTTTTTAGAGCAATACCTATTATTGAGGTAAAATAGAAGAGAGCATTTACTTGTATTTCTAAGTTTCGTGGCTCAAGTAATAGCTCCCTGATTTTGGAATTTTGCAGACAAAATTTCGATTACGTACGATAATACTAATTCATTTTTTTATTCAAAGGGTCCAATACAACGATTTAAAATGAAGCACATTAACATTTTTATTATTTCATCTAACCTTGTGCATTTAAATATAACATGGACATTTAGTTTATTGACATAAAAAGTTAGTTGGCAAATATACTTGAAAATTTTTAGGTCCTCACTAGTTAGTTTTTCAAGAGTAAAATTAGGAGTCATAGGCCTAAACACTTGAATTTTCATTATCATAAATTTATCTATTTATTTATTTATTAATCTATTTATAGATTTATTTTATTTTAATTTTTTATTTATCTATATGCATTTATTTAATTTTTTATTAATTTTTTTGTCATTTTTTTTTTTTTTTTTTGTTATTATTTTTGTTCATGAGGGGAGCCTTTAGGTTGATATACACCAATATTGCAAGTATTACACAGCAAAATAGTTGAATATTAAATCTCAAAATATATGAATTTTATATTAGTTAATAGTACCATACAATCCATATCACACTATATTAATCACATCACAGTATAATCCCAATCTTTGTTATATACTAGACAATAGCCAAATGAGTATTGCTAACTATGTTGAGTAGCTATGCTGACTAGATCAACCATTCTATATGATACCCATCATACTGTATCATCAATCTTAGTCAAACTAACTATTTTTTGCCATGAGAATGTTGATGAAAGAAGGAAATGTACTTCATAATCCATATCGTTCTATATAAGTATTCTAATTTTAACGTAAATGGCCATAAATGCACTTCAAATCTTATTTGCTTGATGCATCATTCTTCTTATCTTCTTGAAGTCCTTGAATGATTTGTTATTCTCATGGCAAGCAAGGGATTAAGAAGCTCCAGTTTTATCTTCATCCATCCAAAAACATGATCATAGAACCATGATTCTAAATGATGCCACAATTAAATTTTGAATGATATAGGAGATATTTAACCATCACCTAAAAACAAGTGATATATTAGAAACTTGTTTGCTCCATTTATAAACTCCTGTTGAAACAGTACTTCAGTTTCTCATTTCCCTTGCTCGTGTCACTTCAGAGTTCCTCTTTGATTTGTTTTTCAATCCTATCATTAATGTAGAGCATGCTATCATCCGTTCATTTGTGTATTATTTGCATGTTGGGATCATTGATCAAAATTTGCATGAGTACTTGTCTATTTTTAATGGTGGCAAATGTCCTCTTTTTATCATTTTAAACTATCCTTTAATTAGATTAATGTTAATCAAATTTTATGAAGCACATTTCTGCCTCATCATGAGCTATCAGTTACCGTTCTTATGCAAAACACTCATGCACTTCAGCTTTTGCATTAATATAATGCTATTCTAAAGCCAAAGTTAGGATGAACATCACTCATTTTGTTTCCTGAAGTCTCATACTAGTTTATGAGTTACATAGAATTCAATACTGCAGATAAATTATCTAATAATTAAAAAATTTCACATCTATTTTTTCAGGAAGATGAGACAAGCCGCTTTTGATTAAAAAATTTTCAAGAAAATAGCTTTTCTTATTGGCAAGATTAACTTAAGAATGACTCTATATGATTTTTTATATTGAGAAATGCTCTATATGATTTTTTATTGCTTAGTAGTATAAAACTTGAGATAATAATATTGTTATAAGTAGGAAACATAGCTCGGTAGGAAATGTTATATATAAATGAGGATTAATTGTTGTGAAATTTAGGGGGAAAAACATAGAAATTGACACAAAACTAAAAGAATGAACACAGAGATTTAACGAGGATCGGCAAAGATGTCTGCATCCTCGGGAGCAAAGCGGCGAATTCACTATTTCAGAGGAGTTACACACCCATAGGATTACACATCTATTTATATATAAAGCCCACATATAAATTTACAAACACGCCCTCGCTCCCCCCAACTCACTAATCCAAGACACACATCTTCACACTAAGAGACACACCTCTCCAAATCCAAGAGACTCCAAATTTCTGATATATGAGTCATACCTAATATTAATGAATTACAAACCTAATATTAATGAATTACAAGTACTCTAATCAAGGCTAATAAAGATTTGGTAGATGTGACAGTCCAATCTGTTNACTGGTATTTGAGTCATATGTAATATTAATGAATTACAAGTACTCTAATCAAGGCTAATAAAGATTTGGTAGATGTGACAGTCCAATCTGTTTACATACATATTAATGATTTTCAAGAGGAAATCTCTGTTTTTTTTTTTTTCTTATTCCGCTGAAAAGAAATTAAAAATCGCTCTTTCTATTTTAAATCAAGCCTTTTAAAGAGGCTTTTACATACATTCCACCTAATTCTTATGTATTTACTTATCTCATATCATTTTTTGTTTGGGTGACATATATGTAAATCTAGTTATTTAACTTAGAGCATTGTGTTAAATTTAATTTTAATTATTTGAACTATTTTTTTATTTGCTATTATTATTTACATTTTAATTAAGAAAATAAGCATTTTAATTATTAAATTTAAGCTTTTAGGTGTGTGGGGTGTGTGTCCTAACATTTATTTTTTTGGTGGTATGTATGTAAATCTTCCTTTTTGTTTAAATCATTGTGCTAATTTTAGTTTTAATTAATTAGTAATAATTTTTATTTTTTAATACTAATCAAGAAATTGTTTGTTTTATAGATTGTTTTTATGTATTTATGTTTATATTTTNATTTTTTAATACTAATCAAGAAATTGTTTGTTTTATAGATTGTTTTTATGTATTTATGTTTATATTTTATTAAAATTAATTTATTATATCCTCATTATTACAATTTAACTATTATCATTCATACTTCTTTTTATAATTTATTTTGATCATTTTACCTAAGTAAAAGTTCTACTTTTATATATATATATATATATATATATATATATATATATATATATATATATATATATATATATATATATATATATATATATATATATATATATATATATATATATATATATATATATATATATATATA
>JXCR01146619.1:373226-389181 GCA_002079205.1 Phalaenopsis hybrid cultivar
TATATATATATACATATATATATAAGCACGAATCTCAAGACAAATGAATGGCTCGGGAAGAAGATGTGACTGATTGAACATAGCCTTCGACAATAATTTTTTTGGCTGAATATTGGCAAGGGAAGCGTATTGTTTGAACAATCGGCAGAAGGCGCCCGGAGAAGCTTTTGCAAGGCGGTAATCAGCCTTTGGGACGATCGATAGGGAGCACTCTTTCAGACTAGATATCAATCGAGTCAAGGCTTGCCGGATGATCAGCAATTCTCATCGATCGAATCAGTCATCGGTCTTATTATATAAGAATAACTTTGTAATTACCAAAAAGCCCCCCTGAAAAGTTGATGGTGAGGGGGCTAATATACACTTTTGTAATGTTAGGACCTATGCCTATAAATAGGGGTCCATGTCATGAATAAATGACACTCTTTTTTACTGTTTCCTACTATTCTTTCTCTCTCTCTCTCTCTCGCTCTCTCTCTCTCTCTCTCTCTCTCTCTGTCTCTCTCTCTCTCTCGCCCTAATCACTTCCAAACAGAACCTTCTATTCCTTAGGTGTGATTCTCGGACACTTTTGGGTTCAACATCCTTTAAGGGGAGGTGAGCATGAAAACATGACGTCAACAAGAAGAGGAGCCCAGTAATAACAACAGGGAGATCCCAGTCAAAGGAATGTAGGAGATTTAAGAACTTAGATCACCAAGCAGATGTCAGGACAGTTCGCAGAAGTACTTAGGGCAGTCATTGCCTTAACAGCGGCCCCAGTTTTAAGAGAAGAGCCAGCATGATAAGGAGCATTCAACCCCCCTCAAGGGGAACAACCAACGAACAATGGAAAGAGGGTGATCCACCTACAGGAAAAGTCCAACGACAGTCCATACGAAGGCAGCGTCGGATCAGCTCCTACAAAAGAGAGAAGATGACCAGTATGGACCAAGATACAAAGGAAGCCAAAAAACGCCTTCTCTTTATAGGTCCCTGGAGTTGAACCTCTAAAGAAGTTCCAGATATTGGTCTTAGAGATGTATAAAGGATGGTCGGATCTTAATGACCACCTCGCATCGTTTGAATCATCCATGTGTCTGTTCAAAATTTATAATGCCCTCAAGTGTAAGTTCTTCTTCACGATGTTAAGATCGATCGCATTGAGTTTGTTTGATGGATTGCCCATGGGAGTAATTATCTATTTTTCAAAGTTCAAAATACTCTTTCCATCACAATTTGTCAGTTCCATGAGGCCTAAGAGAACCACCCAATCTATCTGGCAACTAAAGCAAGGAGCCAACGAAAGCTTGCAGTTGTTTATTGCACGCTTTTAGAACAAAATGATAGATGTCAAGGACTTGAAGCCTGACATAGCCCGGGTCAAGCTGACATAAGGAGTGATTTTAAAGAAGTTTTATTTTGGCCTCAAACTCGTAGAGCCACAAAGCTTGGCCAATTTGTTAGAAACGGCCAACAAATGTATCTTCGCCTATGAGATTTTCCCTTAACCCACCAAACAGAGACACCAGAAGAGACCACCAAATGACAGCAGAGGACAACCTAGACAAAGTGCACAACCATCTAACTACCCTAGCTATGAGGGTCACTCCGACAATCACTCCACCCATCATCATGAGGATCACTCCAACAATCACTACATCCATCATCATGAGGATCATAGACGATAAACCAAGGCCTAGAATCATCAATTGTCATACCATCGTGAACACCCCCAGTATAATCCTAGGGTGCACACGAAACCCCACAGGGTGTCCATGGCAGAAATAGTGGACGACATCCAGGATAAGGAGTTCTTCAAAAAAGCAATGTTGATGAGGGTCGAAGCTTTTCTTTGGGATAGTAGAAAATATTGTAAGTGGCACAAAGATCATAGACACGATGCATGAAGAACATAGACAGCTGTGAAACATGTTCAAGGAACTGATAAAGGATGGGAACTTGATAGAATTTTTCGTCCCTAGAGCCACGACCCAATGGCATGGCAAAGCTTCCGCGGGATAAATGACTAGTGGGCCCATGAGCAACAATGCAATTCACATTTTGGGGTAAGTTCCCGCAATTTTTTGTGGAAGCAAACTACCCAGAAGGACAATCCAAAAAGAATAACAAATAAGGGAACTCTATGTCGCAAACTTTGCTCCAAAACCTAAGGGCCATCTGTCTATTTATTTCAACAACGAGGATCTTCCTCTAAAGGGAAATCCATATAATGATGACATTTTAATAACAACAAAAATCAAGAATTGCAAAGTAGAAAGTGTTGTTATTGATAGAGGGAGTTCTGTGAATGTACCTTGCAATGATACAAGTCCAACTGATCTTTGGATGTCGATGGACATTTTGCACTAAATATAACTCTGATGGGACAGTGGCAAGGTACAAAGCTTGCTTCATGGTGTAAGGATATAACTAAGAATATGGAGTTAAATATTATGAGACATTTAGTCGCGTGTACAAAATGACTACTCTTCGTGCGTTGTTTACTATTATCTTTACTTGACACTAATTCGATGTCTCAAATGTCTTTCTCCATGGTATATTATTTTAAACGGTGTATATGAAGTAACCATTCAGGTATATAGAGTCTCGACATCTGAATCACGTATGCCTCCACAAAAAGGCATTATACTTCTTAAGACGATCTTCTAAGCAATGATTTGCTACCATCTCAGAATTCATCATATCTCTGGGCTTCTAAATAAGTAAGTTGGATCCCTTACTACTTATATCACAAGTTCATGGTTCCAAGATCTTTATTCTTATATAAGTCGATGGCAGATTAATCACAGGGAAAAGTATGGTTGCTATTCAATTGCTTTTTACAAGTCTTTACGTCTGGTTTCAAGTCAAGTAATTAGGCTCTATTTCTTAGTTTTTAGGCATTAACTCGAGCTAATAAATTTTAATTCCTTGACTAGCATAGCTACCTCACTTAATCAGATATGCTAGGTTGCAAACAATCTATACCACTACCAATTAAGCGGGATAATTCTTAACACAATAACCATCCTTTTATAGCCATTTGAATTTCATTTTGAGTTGCCTTTAACTCTTTTAGCCTATTTGTAAGTGCGTATGCATTTCCTTCTCTGGTTGGAGCTCGTGGGAGAAGTGAGATGATGTTCTTAGGTGTCAAATTGAGTGGTGCAACGATGTTAGAGTTGTGCGGTGCACCACCTCTGGGCTCGGATGCACCCACGATGTTGGGGAGGCATTTGTGCACCACCACCAAGCACAGGTGCACCTAAATACAGAAATTTGATGATAATGGAAAAAATGACAACCCATATTTCATCGGGAAGAGAAAAAAGTCAATGAATCCAATGGTGCAATTGGTTTTGATTGAAGTAGCTCTATGTCATGGGCAATCCAAGAGAAACTTTGAGATTTTCTTATAAAAAATTAGATGAGATATAAATTATTTAATTTTGATGCCTTTAGCTAAATTGAACTATATTTTGAATTTGGAGTAAATTTGAATTCTTTTTGAGAAAAAATCAAATTATCATCCAAATTATTTTCAAAATATCGTAAGCTAGATGGGCCCCAAAACAATGTACTATTTGGATGGGCTCATACAAAAAATTTTGACGATCCAGGCACATTCGCAAAGTTCATTTTGTAAAAACATACTTTGATAAAAATTTTTTATGCTAGGTTAAATCTCATGCATGAAAAGTTGCCACAAAGTTTCTTGTAAAATGTTGTGTGATAACCATCAAAACTTATTGCATGTTTTTCATACATTAATATTGAACCAAATGTTGCTTATGGCATACATTCCAAGCGCTACAATGATCTGTAGAAAAAAAAGTAATTTTGAGACATAAGAAAAGTAATTTCAAAATATTCCCTAATCGAGCTATCCTTTGATCCTATTTTTGGATGTAATTGAAATTGATTATTTTTAATTTTCATTTTATGTGATTTATTTCAAGTTTGTCTTAAATATGTAAAGTGAATGAGGAGTTGACCAAAACTAAGGCAATAATGAACCCCCAATATGAGTGTTAGATTGTTCAAGGTACAACGCACATATTGGTGTTAACTGAAGCTATCAACCAAGTCTGAAGAGAGTATTGAAATTGAGGTTTTGAGTTTTAAGTTTCGGAAGATTATTTGAAGGATTGAAATTTTGAATTGATTGATTGAAAATTTGGAGTTTAGAATTTGTGAGTTTTGTCGTCCCTATTGTATATATATGATTTATTTTTACAATATATATTACNTTATGCCTCATCATGAGCTATTAGTTACCGTTCTTATGCAAAATACTCATGCACTTCAGCTTGTGCATTAATATAATGCTATTCTAAAGCCAAAGTTAGCATGAACATCACTCATTTTGTTTCCTGAAATCTCATACTAGTTTATGAGTTACATAGAATTCAATACTGCATATAAATTATCTAATAATTAAAAATTTTCACATCTATATTTTCAGGAAGATGAGATTAACTTATTGGCAAGAAAATAGCTTTTCTTATTGGCAAGATTAACTTAAGAATGACTCAATATGATTTTTTATATTGAGAAATGCTCTATATGATTTCTTATTGCTTAGTACTATAGAACTTGAGATAATAATATTGTTATAGCTAGGAAACATAGCTCCGTAGGAAATGTTATGTATAAATGAGGATTAATTGTTGTGAAATTTAGGGCGAAAAAAACACTGAAATCTACACAAAACCAAAAGAAAGAACACAGAGATTTAACGAGAATCAACAAAAATGTCTACATCCTCAGGAGCAGAGCGGTGAATTCACCACATCTATTTATAGATAAAACCAACAGATAAATTTACAAACACACCCTTGCTCCCCCCAACCCACTAATCCAAGAGACACAACTCTTCACACTAAGAGACACACCTCTCCCAATCCAAGAGACTCCAAATTTCTGGTATATGAGTCATACCTAATATTAATGAATTACAAGTACCCTAATCCAGGTTAATAAAGATTTGGTAGATGTGACAGTCCAATCTGTTTACATACATATTAATGATTTTCAAGAGGAGTGGACACGCATGAAATTGATGACTAACTTCGTCTCGTTTGGCTTGATTTTCTGTGAGTAGATATGCCTGCTTTCTTGGAGTGAATTCTTTTTCATTAACATCTCTTAAGTTTGTAAGAGGAAATTTTAAAAAATGGAGATTTTTTTTTTCAAAAAAAACAACTTTTTTGCATAATAAATTAAAAACTGCTCTTTCTATTTTAAATCAAGCCTTTTAAAGAGGCTTTTACATACATTCCACCTAATTCTTATGTATTTACTTATCTCATATCATTTTTTGTTTGGGTGACATATATGTAAATCTAGTTATTTAACTTAGANGCAGATATGTAAATCTAGTTATTTAACTTGGAGCATTGTGTTAAATTTAATTTTGATTATTTGAACTATTTTTTTATTTGCTATTATTATTTACATTTTAATTAAGAAAATAATTATTTTAATTATTAAATTTAAGCTTTTAGATGTGTGGGGTGTGTGTCCTAAAATTTATTTTTTTGGTGGTATGTATGTAAATCTTCCTTTTTGTTTAAATCATTGTGCTAATTTTAATTTTAATTAATTAGCGATAATTTTTATTCTTTAATACTAATCAAGAAATTGTTTGTTTTATAGATTTTTTTTATGTATTTATGTTTATATTGTATTACAATTAATTTATTATATCCTCATTATTACAATTTAACTATTATCATTCATACTTCATTTTATAATTTATTTTGATCATGTACCTAAGTAAAAGTTCTACTTTATATATATATATATATATATATATATATATATATAAANTGTCCCATTTCTTATTTGTAGCATCGATGTTCGACACTGATAAGAGCTAGCTCTTGCGTCTCCTTTCTGGTTGTATGTATATGAAGGTGAATATTTGTAACTGTAGCTGCTCCATGGAGACCAACATTATTAGCTTTCAGACCACTGAGATTTCGAATACCATCAAAATTGCTTAGAAGATTTGTATAGGAATATGGGGCAATCATGCCCTTATTTGTTTTTATTGATTTGGCTTTGTGTAATTTGATAGTATTGATGATTATACAAGTTGGGCCAGACCAATGCTTTGGTAACACTACTTCCATAGTTGTATTGTTCTAGATCTACAGCCTGTTTACATTACGAGCAAACAGGCTGTAGATATTAAAAATACTATTATTGATTTATTTTTCTAATTTATATTTTCAAGGAGAATGTGGTGTGGATCTTTTTTATGATATTATTATCAATTATTTTGTTTTCTTGATGGATAATTTATTCTTGGTCATTCCTTTCAGTAGGCATTAAATTAAGCTTCTTGTCCTAAGCTTGGATATTGAGCCTAGGGGTGTAAGTGAGTCAATCTGACTCATGAGCCGGCTCGAGCTCTGCTCGATAAGTGGCTCATGAACTGAGCTTGATGAGCTAACAAGCTAAGCTCAATCTACCCTTGACTCAATTCTTTAGCTCGTGAGCTAGCTCGTTCAAGAAAATTTTAATATAAAAAATGCCAAAAGTATATCAAATTTGAAGACTTTATCTTTAAAATATTAAAAATATTTAATAAATAATACTTCGTATTTTATATTAAGTGATTCTTTATTATTCATCTCATAATTACTCATTCTATTTATCATTTTATTATAACACTAACTTAAATTAATACTATTTTCTTTCTTTTATAATAAACAGACCAACTCATGAGCCTGCTAGAACCTGTAGGCTTAAGCTCAAGCTTGAGCTCAAACTATCAAAAAAAAATCAGACTTAAGCTCTAGCCGCAGATAGCTCGAGCTTCACTCGACTCGTTTATTGCCCTAATTGAGCCTAATGCAAGTCTTGATGAGTTTTTTGTGGCTTTCTTTCGTTTAGTCTGGATATTATTGAAGTGGTTGTTTCTAATGTTGTGCTGAAATTTTTTGTCCCTATATTTATTATGTAAATTTATTTATAAAATATTTATTGACAGACTAGCCTTTTTTTCTTTAATGATTTTAATTTCCTCCTTAAAGTAGTTTTATCATGTAGAAAAACTTTTAATAATATATTACATGGTTAGATACCTATGAACATATAAAAGCTTTGACGTCCTCTATAAGTCTCATGCAAGGGGATCTTTTATATATTGCTCTATTTAATATCGTCTTGTATTGCTTTTGTAGGTGCTTGATTGATTTATCTGATAAATATTCTGCTAAACAATATAGACTTTTGAGTTTGTGAAAGATCTCTTTGTAGATCTCTTTGATATATACTATTGTAGAATTTTTGAGTCAATAATTACATGTATAGTAATTTTATGAAGGCTAAGTAGTGTTAGGATTTTGATTTTTTATTGACTTCTATTAATCTTTTTTTTTATTTTTAAGTTTGTCTGCTACTCGAGCTACATCAACTCTATCATGGATATATTCATTTAGCATTTTGCCTTGAAGTGTAAAGCCACTCATCCACCTAAGCATTCTCATCTCAGCAACACTTAACTCAGTTTTATGCTTCTCTTTGAAAGGCCTACATTCAGCGCCATAGAGGATTGCAGGTCTCACTACCATATAAAATTTTTCTTTTAGTCTAAGCGATACTTTTCTATCAAACAACAGGCCCGAAGCATTCCTCTGCTTAAACCAACCAACATAAATTCTATTAATAATATCCTCATTTATATCACCATCATTTTGAACAATAGACTCGAGATATCTAAAGTGTTCACACCTTTTAATAATTTGATCACCCATAATTACTTCTCTGTCACTAGAGCTACTATTACTAAAATTACATCTCTGTCGCTAGAGCTACTACTACTAATTTTTATAGCATATCTTCTTATATTTTATATTTTCTTTCACATTATTATTTCACCACCAACTGTTTTTTATTTATAGAAATATTTTCTATTGATAATCCAAGTACATATTTTTCCACTTGTCTAATAGTGTTTGTTACTTTATCCGAAATAAAATTTGCTTCTTCATGAACTACCCAAATATTGAAATCATGAAGTTTACTCATTAAAATAAATTTATTTGTCTTTTAGGTGCTTTCATCTAATTCTACAACAATGATTCTTAGTTTCTTTATTTTACAAATAGTCATCTCCAAATATAGAACTAATAATCGATGTTGTGCACTTAAATTCTCACTTGGAATGACCTTATAAACTTTACATTCTCGACGATCTCTTCTTCTCATAAGAAAATAATCACTTTTTGTTTTATTAGATCCATTCTAATAAATACTAATATGTTCATTTTTTTCTTTAATAAAGTATTAGTAATAACAAAATCATATGTGAAAGCAAAACCTAATATGGCCATCTTCTTCATTAATCACTCCAAAACTGTAGCCACCATTAATATTTCTAAAATTTTTTACCACTCTATCGACATGTTCATTTAAATCTCCTCCAAGAAAAAATGATTTCTTCTAGAGGTATCATTTGTATTAATTTTTCTAGGTCATTCTAGAATTTATCTTTAGAACCTATGTATAAATTTACTTGAGGAGCATAAGCACTCATACTATTAGAAATCTTAGTATTAATTATAATCTTAAGGGCTATAATTCTATCTTCAGTTCTATTAACTTTATCTTTCAAATTGTTATCTATAATTACATTTACATCATTTCTAGTGTTACTCTTATCTAAATACCAAACTTTAAAACCTAAGCTATCAATCTCCTTAGCCATTTAATTTATTGAATAAATAAGATCTTTATCTTCCTATGAATCAAAATATCAAATAATTCCATTAATATAGTTGTAGACTACCTATATTCCAACATCCAATCCTAATATTAGTTTCAAGGACTAACTTTTTTACCCGCATTTGTCCGTAATATGGGAACTCTTGCTTATTTGGCATTACACCTAGGCTCTGGTGTAGCAGCCCTTGCATACTTTTCACTGTATTCAGGTCATACAACGTGTTGCTTCCAGAAGACGTCCTAGCATTTACACACTAATTAAAATGATTCACGTCATGATTTTTTGATAAATTTTATGCTAGTTGTCAACTATCTAACACAACCCTCCATTTTTTATATCCCGAACTTGGGATTCGACAATGACAGTGTTATGTATTATATTTATATATTACAGTTAACTTATTTAGTTGGAATGGATTAACATTAAAATATTCAATAGTCTTAAGTTAACACCGTGCATGTCAATGTGAAAGTTGAGTATAAAATTAAAATTTTGCATTATGATCACTAATTATCTTATGGATTTTTATTTAGGAAATTTAAATATTTAATCCTTTTGAATAGTTGCATGTATCTATGAGCGTTATTGATGTTGGTACCAATAAATATTATTTTTGTACGGTCAAACATAATTTGGACGATTATTTAGTTGATTTTGATTGTGATTGTGATGGTAATCTTATTGGAAATTTGGAATATAAGTTTATCTTATTCTATGTTGCTCCCCACAACATCAAAAGTTTTATTACATTGAGTCTGAAATAAATATTTATTTATAGGCTTATAAAATTAAATTTCTAAGGATTTTTCTATAGTTTTAGTTGAGCTTGATGATCTAGCCTTAGTTTCAGTTAACTTTGATTATAAATGTGTTGGTTATAATTATTTTTATGATTTGAGAAGGCCCTGGAACTTCTCTGTTACTTGAATTTTTCAATCAATTATATCTTTAGAGAAAAAAAATGAAATTATCGATTGTCTTGCTTGAAATGACTCTCATTAAAGGTTTTGAGTTGTTTTGAGATAAATTCATAAAAACCACACAACTTTTGATTTGTAAAACATTTTTGTTTGGTTGACTTTTTTTTCGAATTATTTATTTTGACGATGATGACATGTTTTACTTTATTTTCTGAATTTCTATTATAGGTGGCTTTCTTTTTTTTTTTTTATCACTTTTAATGTTTGTTCTCCATCCTTTTGTAAGTTGTCGGTAGCCATCTCAATGGTTCTCTTTCTTTATGTTTTCAAGTTTTCTTTTTTGGCTAATATTTATTTTCTTTATTTATTTTGTGTATGTGTCATTTCTCTTAGAGTATTTAATATTTCGGTTCATCTTTTTTAGTTGGATATTTTATTTGGTTGATCTCATTTTGGCATTATTCTTTCGGAAACATTGTTTGATGTTTGTTGCCTTTCTCATCGTAGTTGTTAGTAGCCATCTCAGTACTCATGTTCTTGGGTTGCCTTTTCCTTTAGGTGACGCTCTTCTTTTGCAATTGGAGTTTTTTAGGTTTCCTTTATAGGAGGATTTGTTATAAGGCGGTTGTCTTGTTTCAAATATTTGGGAGTTTTTTACTAAATGTTCTCANGTTTTCCTTATTAATTTTTTGTATGTGTCATTTCTCTTAGATTATTTAATATTTTGGTTCATCTGTTATAATTGGATATTTTCTTTGGTTGATCTCATTTTGGCATTATTCTTTCGGAAACATTGTTTGATGTTTGTTGCCTTTCTCATCGTAGTTGTTAATAGCCATCTCAGTACTCATGTTCTTGGGTTGCCTTCTACTATTTTTTATTTTTTCCTTTAGGTGACGCTCTTCTTTTGCAATTGGAGTTTTTTAGGTTTCTTTTATAGGAGGATTTGTTATAAGGCGGTTGTCTTGTTTCAAATATTTGGGAGTTTTTTACTAAATGTTCTCATTATTTTTGCTTGCCAATTAATCTAAGTCTCTTCAATCCTCTTCAACTTCATTTTTCATTATTATTATTGTTGTTGCTTTTGGTTTGACATTGCTCCTCCACTCTTTTAGGGGTTACAGGTATANTTTGGGAGTTTTTTTCTAAGTGTTATCTTTATTTTTGCTCACCAACTAAGCTAAGTGTCTTCAATCCTCTTCAACTTCACTTTTGGTTTTTATTATTATTGTTGCTTTTGGTTTGACAAAGCTCCACTCTTTTATGGGTTACAGGTATACATTTCCTTCAGTTTTGATGATCATCCTTGATGAAACTATGGAGGAAGTTTTTCTTTTATCTAATTCGGAATATGCGAACGCTTTTGGATGAAGAGTGANTACAGGTATACATTTCCTTCAATTTTGATGATCATCGTTGATGAAACTATGGAGGAAGTTTTTCTTTTATCTAATTCGGAATATGCGAACGCTTTTGGATGAAGAGTAANAACAGGTATACATTACCTTCAATTTTGATGATCATCCTTGATGGAACTCTGGAGGAAGTTTTTCTTTTACCGAATTCGGAATATGCGAACGCTTTTGGATGAAGAGTGAATTTTCCTTCATCTTTGAAGGGAGTTTTTGCCATCTAATTTCAGTTCTTTGTAGGTTTACTTGTACTTTGCACATGATTTGATAGCTGGGTGTTGCATTTATGTGAGCTCAAGTCATTTTGTTTAATTGTACAAATTAATTTTTATATGCCCATCAACTTAGGCAATCCTTGTTCATTTGGTTTTTAATCCTTTTAGTTTTTTTTTATATAAGTGTTCTTTGCTTAATTTGTCATAACATTATTTTTATTAATAATATTTTAGTTTGCCTGAGAGGAAAAGGCATGAATCATACTCGATTATTCAATTTTAACTAAGTCAAGTCTACATCTAATCAGGTTATCTGAAAACTCAAATTTATATAAATATATGAGCTCTTATTGATGTAAGTATATATATATATATATATATGTCTTTTATTTTATTTGTCTGAACGACCATCGTAGTCATCCACTATTGTCAGTTCACCGCCGTCATCATTGCACTGTTGTCACCACCACCGTCGTGCCACCATTAACCAATCATCATCTGTGATAGCGTTGTCATTAGATTTCTGTCATACCACCCTTATTTTTGGTCTTCCATCACAGAATGTAGTCTTTTCGCTGTCACTTGCCCAATGTGTTCAGCCACTCCCAAAATAAAAATTGAGTCAGACGATAACTCTTACTTGTGTAATATTTCCCTCGGTTGTTTAAGGGCCAACAAAGTCTCGTAACTTACATCAATAGAGTGGAAAATTTTTAATTAGGCTAAGCCCGTGGTTTTTTTCTTTGTTGGTTTTCCACATAAAATATTTATATATATTTATCGCCATAAATATTCTGACACATAAAAAAACTATAGAAGGTCGAGCTATAGAACAAATTCTAGAGCTAGATGAACAATTTTTGATATTCTAAAAATATTCTTATTATATACAAGCCTTATGGCCACACGTTTTATGTTGGGCATTTCAAGAGCATCTGATAATGTCTAATTAACTCTTATCATTTAAAGTATAATAGAATAAAATGCGTAGGCTTTTTTAAACTTTCTTTTTTATTGTTTAATATAGAAAAAAAAGTGTTTATAAAATTAAAATAGATTTTGCGAATATATGGTTTGCACTTGAGTCTAGTTTGTTGCTAACCAATCTCTTTGTGAGAGAACTTCTTAGATTATAACCTGATCATAATGTAGTATAATTCTCACATTTTCAAAGAAAGTATTCATACATGCAACTCATATCTTTCTTCTTAGAAAGAAAAACATTTTTGTACTTATAGTTGTTCCAAACAAGCTAGTTATTAACTAATTAATAATTATCATTTCATTTTCCCTTATATATAGACATATTATTTAAGTATTTTAAAATGCCTCATGTCTAAGCTTAATTTCTTCATGATTATCCACATTCCACCTTCACTTTCATGCCTTAAGTAATTATGACGTTGGCACTGGCTTGTGTCCATTGCCTAGCAAAAATATTTCCTTGGATATAAAATATTTCAATTAAGAGGGATAATATTGATCTGTCATTCAGTTTGATCTCCATGAAAGTTATGATAATGCAAATATCACTAGATATTGATGCATACATACTTAAAAATAAAAGCACTAATAAATCAGGCTCTCTCTCTCTCTCTCTCTCTCTCTCTCCCTCTCTCCCTCTCTCTCTCTCCCTCCCTCTCTCCCTCTCCCACAATAACAAAATTAGTTATCAATCTAATATATATACGAGTTTACATGCAAGGAACCCAAAAAATTGCTATTTACAAATCAAGCAGACTATTTCATCCATTGTCCAAATTCTCACTCAAATATCGAAGGTCATATAATACCCTAACCCATAATTTTCAATTTTATCAAATTCACAATTGTTCGATCTTGACGCATCTGTTTCATAGTTAAAAAAAAAATGCTATTATACTTGATTTGTAAATAGCAATCTGTGAAATGATCAAACATTTTAATTTTTCTTCCTAACTCTTAAAATATTTCTTGAAGCTATAATTTGATACAATTATTTATAATGTATAATAATTTCAATGTCAACTTCTCTTTTATAAATTTAACCTCTAATAAAATAATATCTAAGTTAATATGTTTTGTGTGAGAATGTTAAATAAGATTTTAAGTTGATAATACTGATGTTATCATTCTTAGCTGAGATGCATTATAATAGCATCCAAATTTCAAAACTTTAAACAATGAATCTAAGTAACAAAGCTGCATGCATTTAGCTATTACTCAACCTATTGATCAAAAACATCCAATCTATTATTCTAGGAAGTCTGAACACTCTTTTATAATTAAGTGGAAAAACATTGTATCAACTTCACTAACTTGCCAAAAGGTATAGAATTATCGGAGGCCATTTGTTGCCATAACAAAGCTATAAGAAGGACTCAATTTTCTGGGCCTTAAAACCTTCGGTCNCCATAAATATTCTGACACATAAAAAAACTATAGAAGGTCGAGCTATAGAACAAATTCTAGAGCTAGATGAACAATTTTTGATATTCTAAAAATATTCTTATTATATACAAGCCTTATGGCCACACGTTTTATGTTGGGCATTTCAAGAGCATCTGATAATGTCTAATTAACTCTTATCATTTAAAGTATAATAGAATAAAATGCGTAGGCTTTTTTAAACTTTCTTTTTTATTGTTTAATATAGAAAAAAAAGTGTTTATAAAATTAAAATAGATTTTGCGAATATATGGTTTGCACTTGAGTCTAGTTTGTTGCTAACCAATCTCTTTGTGAGAGAACTTCTTAGATTATAACCTGATCATAATGTAGTATAATTCTCACATTTTCAAAGAAAGTATTCATACATGCAACTCATATCTTTCTTCTTAGAAAGAAAAACATTTTTGTACTTATAGTTGTTCCAAACAAGCTAGTTATTAACTAATTAATAATTATCATTTCATTTTCCCTTATATATAGACATATTATTTAAGTATTTTAAAATGCCTCATGTCTAAGCTTAATTTCTTCATGATTATCCACATTCCACCTTCACTTTCATGCCTTAAGTAATTATGACGTTGGCACTGGCTTGTGTCCATTGCCTAGCAAAAATATTTCCCTTGGATATAAAATATTTCAATTAAGAGGGATAATATTGATCTGTCATTCAGTTTGATTTCCATGAAAGTTATGATGATGCAAATATCACTAGATATTGATGCATACATACTTAAAAATAAAAGCACTAATAAATCAGGCTCTCTCTCCCTCTCTCCCTCTCTCCCTCTCTCTCTCTCCCTCCCTCTCTCCCTCTCCCACAATAACAAAATTAGTTATCAATCTAATATATATACGAGTTTGCATGCAAGGAACCCAAAAAATTGCTATTTACAAATCAAGCACACTATTTCATCCATTGTCCAAATTCTCACTCAAATATCGAAGGTCATATAATACCCTAACCCATAATTTTCAATTTTATCAAATTCACAATTGTTCGATCTTGACGCATCTGTTTCATAGTTAAAAAAAAATGCTATTATACTTGATTTGTAAATAGCAATCTGTGAAATGATCAAACATTTTAATTTTCCTTCCTAACTCTTAAAATATTTCTTGAAGCTATAATTCGATACAATTATTTATAATGTATAATAATTTCAATGTCAACTTCTCTTTTATAAAATTAACCTCTAATAAAATAATATCAAAGTTAATATGTTTTGTGTGAGAATGTTAAATAAGATTTTAAGTTGATAATACTGATGTTATCATTCTTAGCNTCATCATTGCACTGTTGTCACCACCACCGTCGTGCCACCATTAACCAATCATCATCTGTGATAGCGTTGTCATTAGATTTCTGTCATACCACCCTTATTTTTGGTCTTCCATCACAGAATGTAGTCTTTTCGCTGTCACTTGCCCAATGTGTTCAGCCACTCCCAAAATAAAAATTGAGTCGGACGATAACTCTTACTTGTGTAATATTTCCCTCGGTTGTTTAAGGGCCAACAAAGTCTCGTAACTTACATCAATAGAGTGGAAAATTTTTAATTAGGCTAAGCCCGTGGTTTTTTTCTTTGTTGGTTTTTCACATAAAATATTTATATATATTTATCGCCATAAATATTCTGACACACAAAAAAACTATAGAAGGTCGAGCTATAGAACAAATTCTAGAGCTAGATGAACATTTTTTGATATTCTAAAAATATTCTTATTATATACAAGCCTTTTGGCCACACGTTTTATGTTGGGCATTTCAAGAGCATCTGATAATGTCTAATTAACTCTTATCATTTAAAGTATAATAGAATAAAATGCGTAGGCTTTTTTAAACTTTCTTTTTTATTGTTTAATATAGAAAAAAAAGTGTTTATAAAATTAAAATAGATTTTGCGAATATATGGTTTGCACTTGAGTCTAGTTTGTTGCTAACCAATCTCTTTGTGAGAGAACTTCTTAGATTATAACCTGATCATAATGTAGTATAATTCTCACATTTTCAAAGAAAGTATTCATACATGCAACTCATATCTTTCTTCTTAGAAAGAAAAACATTTTTGTACTTATAGTTGTTCCAAACAAGCTAGTTATTAACTAATTAATAATTATCATTTCATTTTCCCTTATATATAGACATATTATTTAAGTATTTTAAAATGCCTCATGTCTAAGCTTAATTTCTTCATGATTATCCACATTCCACCTTCACTTTCATGCCTTAAGTAATTATGACGTTGGCACTGGCTT
>JXCR01146621.1:27695-87584 GCA_002079205.1 Phalaenopsis hybrid cultivar
ATAGAGCAAAATTTAAGCAATTGATGAATACCAGAGATCCAGCTGATTAAGTTCCATGGGGTATCTGAAGTCCCATGGATAATGTTAATAAGTTGCAAGGAGTTAGATTCTACCCATAGCTGATCAAGCAAGCATGATCTGGCTAAATTGATGGCCCAAAATACAGCTTGACATTATGCTTCAAGTGAGTCAAAAGCCTTAACTGGAGATTGAAAATATAAGATACATTTACCCTTATGGTTCCTGAAAACCCCACCAATGCTTGCAGACTGGGATTTGTGGCTGCCATCAATGTTAATTTTGGTCCAGCCAAACTTTGGGAGGATCCAGTAGATTGTCACAAATTTGGAAGTATGTGGCTTGGGAGAAGAACCAATCTCCAACACAACCTTAAACTTTTTAAATTTGATCAGTTTATGAATAAAAGCAATACAATTGAGACCCACCCTCATAGGATCAAGATGGGAGTTGTCATGCTTTGCCTGGTTTCTAGCCATCCGCACAAACCATGCCACAATATTGGGGATGTCCTGGAGTTTAGATCCCCTCCAATCAGACCAGCTAGTATATAAAACCTTCCATGTGAGGTTCATTGTTCGGATCCTAAGTTTACCAATCACAAAGGACCAAACATCCTGTACCCAATTGCAATCAAAGAAGAGATGGGTAATAGTTTCCTCTTAAGACAGGCAGATAGTGCATCTAGAAGGACCCCTCAATCCCTTCAATTTCAAAATATCATCAGTGGGAATCAGTTTTAAGAAGAGTCTCCATATGAAGAAGGACATGGATGGGGTAAGGAATTTATTCCAGATGGTGTGACCCCAGTGTACCAGACGGGGGGACTGAGAGGGGATTGGGTTCTTTCTTACAACAATTCTGTCTTTAACCCCAGGTTTTACAATAAGCTTCTGAATATTGGATAGTTGAGAAGGGCTACAGAAAGAAAGGATTGGAGAAAGGTTCCACTTGCCATGAGCCCAGATGTCTTTCACAAGCACAGGGGCAGCTGGGGCAATCTGATCCTGAATAAGGCAGCCATCCAAGGACCAATTATCCCACCAGATGTTTACCAAGCCCTCACCTATTTCCCAAACAAACAAATGTTCAACATCTTGTCTAGCTCTTAACATCCTTTTCCAGAGAGGGGAATCCCCTAAACCCACAGAGAGTTGGGTGGGGTGTTGATACCTGCAATACTTGTCCCACAGGAATTCAGCCCATAAGGAGGACTGAGATCTAAATCTGAGCCAGAGTTTGCAGAAATTAGTGTGCATAATTTGGGAGAAAGACTCTAAGCTTAACCCACCCTCCTCAGCAGGTTTACACACCTTAGCCCAAGAGGTCCAGTGTTTTTGCTTATTATGGCCAGCCCATAGAAATCTATTAAAGATACCTTCCAACAGTCTCTGAGAAGACCTTTTAAGAATGTTTATTTGCAGTAATTAGGATGTTAAGGCAGAAAGAACACTTTTGAGGAGCGTAATTCTACCCCCATTGGATAAAAAGGAATTCTCCCATGCTTGCAATTTACTTTGGACCTTGTCAATATATGATCAAATTGAATATTCTTAGTTCTTCCTTTGATAAGAACAAATCCCAGATATTTCATAGGAAGGTAACTGTTTTTGAAACCAGTGAAATCAACAACCCAGGACTTAAACTCAGTAATGCACTGCTTACTGAAGATGGAGATGCACTTCTGTTTGTTAAATTTCATTCCATAAACATCCTGAAAGGTCTCCAGATTCTACATTAATAATTTGAAAGCAACTTTGGATGCTTTTCTGAAGATTATGATGTCATCAGCAAAGGCCAGATGATTAATTAATGTGGAAGATCTGTGACTATAAAGAGAATGGGGTTTCCTGGATGCCAACTCATTCAAACTTCTTGATAAGTAGTCAAAAGCTAAGATAAAGATAGTTGGAGAAAGGGGGTCACTTTGTTTTATACCTCTAAAAGCACTGAAAAACCCATGAGGGGATCCATTGATGAAGATTGAATGGAAATTATTGGACAACCATCTGCTGATAAGAGAGACAAAGGAGGATGAGAAACCTCTAGCAAACAAAACCTATTCAATGAAACTCCAACTTATAGTATCATAAGCTTTTTTGATATCTAATTTAAAAATGAAGTTGCCTCCTCTAGTGATTCTGTCCAAGTCCAGTGCGAATTCTTCGGCCAAGAGCACATTATCAACAATGCTTCTATCCCTGATGAAGGCTGACTGATTCCTGTAAATGAGCTTGTTTAGGTTGGGTTGTAATCTTTGGACCAAGACTTTACTGATTATCTTTGAAATGACAGAAGTGAGACTAATGCGTCTGAAATTCTCCCATTTGCAAGGAGTTTTATCCTTAGGAACCAATGTAATGGTTGAAGAGGAGAAGTATTTGGGGAGGTCAGCCCCTCAGAAAAAACTTTGGACAGTGGCAATAACCTCACCCTTCACTATATGCCATGCCTTTTTGTAGAAGTCTGCAGAGAATCCATCAGGGCCAGCCACCTTTGTGCTGTCTATGGATTTTAGAGCTTCCCAAATTTCATTTTCATCAGGGGATGTTAGTAAGGGATAGGCTATTGGTAAATTCCCTTTCATTATCAAATAGTGTTTCATTGATGGTTAAGTAGGAAATTGAATTTTTTCTGAAAAAATTTTGGAAATAATGTACAACATCATTAGCAATTCCCTCAGCATTGGTAATCCAGTGACCCTCCTGAGATAGGATTTTATGAATTGTATTGCTTTTCCTCCTTTAATTAATGCAAGCATGATAGTATTTAGAGTTTCTGTCACCCTCACAAAACCTGGTTTTATTTGCCTTTTGAGCATAGAGAGCCTCTTGCATGTTGATCAGATCCAATAAGTTATCATTGGCTGACTAGAGGTCCATTTCAGACCCCAAATCAGTAGATAAGAGCTGTTCTAACTGCAAAACATTTTGTTCAGCTTCAAGAACTTTCTTATCAATGTTCCCCACCTCCTTCCAGTTCCAATTTGTGAGATGTTTGCTGGCCTTTTTATGTAACATCCAAAGCTTGATACTTGGAATGTGATGGTGGACATCAGTCCAGGCCTTAGCCACCTTCTTCTCACTAGGGGAAGAGAGGCTGTTGAAATCACCCCCAACTAACCAGAAATCCTTTATAGAGGGACTGAGCTCTTGTAATTGTTGTCATAGGTCCAATCTTGCAGTAGTTGTACAGCCAGCATAAATGAAGGTAGCAAAACCCTGATAGTAACTGAAATTAAACTGCAAATGGATGAATTGGTCTCCTTCTTTAAGAACAGTGCATAGGAGTTCCTTTCTGCACAGAATCCAAATTTTACTGTTAGTATTTATAAGAAGCTGGAAGCCAGGGAATTTTCTCACAAATCTGTTGACATTTTTAGTGACCATTGGTTCAAGTAGAGAAATGGTCCAAGGTCTGTACATCCTGTTGAGAGCTAGGATTCTATTAAGGGATTTGGGATGAGCAAGTCCCCTAACATTCCAACAGATTAGATTCCTTAACCAATAGAAGTGGATTTCCCTCTTCTCCTAGTTCTAATAGAGCTAGAAGAAGGTGGGACGGGGGCATCCTCCAAAGAGGCTGAAGAGGAGATTAGGTTCTTTAATTCCAGAGGCATTTTCTTCTTTTTAGTTTCTTAGGCTTGCCAACCAGCTTCAAGGTTCCTGGCTAACTGTATAATCAATGGGTCCTCCTCTGGTATCTCAATAACTGTTGTCTCTTGATTAGCAAGAAGTGTGGAAAGATCAGTACAAAGAGTTTGTTCAATTTGGGTAGATTGTGGCATGAGGTGGAGGTGCTCAGTTGGTGATTCATGATCAGATTGGGGATTGGGTACCACAGTCTCTTGTACCAAAGCTTGAGGCAGCTCTTGTGCAATTATCCCAGGCATTTTAGGCATTTTAACAGCACAATTAATAGTAGTAGGTACCTCCTTTTTCTGAGGTGCAATCTCCTCAGAATGTTGCCTGAGGATCTTCCTTCTGAGGGCTGGATGGAGCCTGAAGCATTTCTCATCAGTGTGGCCAAATATATTGCAATGATGGCAATAGTAAGACCTTTGTTCAGCTATGATTTTCTGCCAGTGGCCATTATGCTCAGTGCCTAACCATATTTCCTCCACAGCTGCTAGAGTATTGTTTCTTTCCACCAAGATTCTAGCTACAGAAGGTCTAGATAAGTTGAAAGTGGGGCCATCCAATTTCAAGGCCTTCCCAAAGCTTTGCCAATATTGAAAAGAACTTTGTGGTTGAAAAAGTGTAGTTTAAGTCCACGTAACTTAAACCATATGGTACAATGGGAAGTTCTTTATTGGGATCAAAATCAGGAGTCCACTTTAAAAGCTTCATTGGAAATCCTTCAATCAAGATGGATTGTTTGGAGAAAATTCTAGCATAGTCTTCCTCCCTTGAGAGATTAATAAGTATGCATCTGCCATCAGGTAAGCCTACTTTCCAAGCCCCTTTGAATTTCAATCCATCAAAATATCTTCTTACAGATTCCATCTTTGGGTGGCCAAGTTGGAATTTACCAATTAAGGTGAATTTTTGACATTCAGCTAGCCTATTTAGATCCTCTTCTGTAAAATAGATTGCCAACTTCCCACCTTTCTTGCATATGGGTTTGAAAAAGGGGTCATGACCCTCATGATTTGCTCGAGGAAAGATGAAATCATCAGGATTCTGCACTGACTCCTGACCTTTCCCCACAATGTCAGCAAAAGTGGCTTTGGCCCACTGAATGTTGGTGGAAATGTCAATAGGAATTGGGTCAGACATCACATAAGGGTAATATCAAAAATAGAATAACCCAAAGCAGTCCTCAGTCAGTGAAAAACCAAAGAAAACTCAACTTCACAGTTGATAGAAAGCTCCAAGCAACAGCCTAACAGGAAAGTAGAAACCACAATGAGGCTAAACCATAGCCAGTAAAGAAGAACCTTTTGAAATATAAGAAAAGAGAAGATAGAGGACCCTAAGAAATCCAAACCTCTAGTGGGATGCCAAAGATAGACCAACCCCACAGTAGAAAGAAGGCAAAACAAAGACAAGCTATGGCCAAAGCAATGGAACAGTAAAAGTTTGAAAAACTAGAACCCGGGAAGGTGTAAAAGCTATGAGAGTCGAAGAACTTGCTATGACCAGTGATGAGATGAGAAAAATCCAATTGAAAGCAAAAGTTAGCAAGGATTAAGCCCTTTACAATAGCAAGTTGAGCCATTGTGCCGAAACCCTAGCAGAGCAACAGGGGGAACNCTTGCTGTACACCCACTGCCAGCTGGGTCCTCTCTCAACGAAGAGTTACCAGACGAGCAGATACTACAAATGGAATTTTCCAGTGCGCAGCTCTGGAAAATGTACTTCGATGGTGCCTCGTCAACCAGGAAAGACAAGGGATCAGACACAGTTATACCAGGCAAGGCAGGGATTGGTTTGATCTTTATCATGCCAGNTAGGTCGAGCAGGCCTTCTCATGGAAAGAAAGTACTCCGAGCCGAAGAAATGGATGCGGGGAAAGGGAAGAATCACCATCCAGTGCGGATGTTGCTACAATTTTACAAACAACAGACAGGGTAATCCGCATGAGATCCTCATATACGACCAAGTGGATCCGTTACCCCTGATGATAAAGTGGATGATAAAGAGAATGGTTAAGTGGAATATCCTACCCGCCACTTGCATTCCTAACAGTTGCATCTTCAACATTTATGAAGAAGGTGACTGCATTCCTCCGCACATTGACCATCATGACTTTGTGAGGCCTTTCTGCATGGTCTCATTCATGAGTAAGAGTAATATTTTGTTTAGAAAAGAAATCGATATAATCGGCCCTAGTGAATTCAGAGGAGCTGTGGAGATTCCTCTTCCAGTTGGTTCAGTACTTGTTCTCAAGGGCAACGGTGCAGACGTTGCCAAACACTACATTCCAAGAGTACGACACCGTAGGGTGTCCGTGACCTTCCGCATAATGGATGACAGTAAGATACCATACGGATTCCAGCAAGACCCAAAGTTGTAGGAACTGTTTCCTTACAAGCTATGAGAAGGTTGTACCTCTGAATACATGCAAAGGGAACTCTAATTCTGGAGCATGACTCAGAAGGTCTGCTTGATCAAGAGCTCGATATACCAAGCGCAAAGGACTCACTTGCTTTCTTTTAATAAGCATGACATGTATCTGATGTAATCAGTTTATGATGTACTCATATCTTGAGAAGACTCTCAATGCATTTCAGCATGTATTACATGATGTACTTCTTTGAGGCATTAGCCTATATTTGATCTGTAGCATCTTTATTGAAGCAAATTAATGGAAAATTGAGGCATTAGCCTGTGTTTGATCTGTAGCATCTTTATTGAAGCAGATTAATGGAAATTTTCTCAAGTTGTGCCTTTTTGTCAATTGCCTTTACATTTGATCTGTAGTATCTTTATTGAAGCAGATTAATGGAAATTTCTCTCAAGTTGTGCCTTTTTGTCAATTGCCTTTTTGTACGATGGATGAAAGCTGCGAATCATGCAATGGTTCAGAGTTCCAACGAACAAAGAACGAAATGACAAATTTTCAACAATAGATAAAACACAAATAAAAGATAATTGTAATGAATAAATAACAAAACAAATTTCTTTTGAAAATCAACCAATTGAAATTAAAACTTTAAAAAAACATTTTTGAAAAATCAATTGTGATAAAAACAACAAGAAAATAAAACAAACTTGTTGAGTGGATACTTCCGTTTTCAGAATTTCCTACTCTTTGTGCGCGCATCACAACCATCATTATCTACACTAACTCTCTACACATCCTAGCAGAATTTCACATTCTGCACAAAACTCCACAAAACTTTACAAATCTTCTACAAAATCAATATTTCCACATGACACACTACCGCAAATTCAACATCACAAGCTCTGTGTAAATTTCAAATCACNGACCTTCCCCGACTGTGTTTGCGTTTCTCCCCACCCGTCTTTAACTTCCAAGAGGTGTTTCACAAGTTTGAAGGTCTCTTTTCTGCTGTTGTTTTCTCATGAGCTTTTCAGTTACTATTCCATTGGTTCTTTTCTCGTTTTGTCCACCCTGTGTTTGTTGTGGCTGTTCTTAATGGCCTCTCCTATTCCTATTGATTTTGAAACTAACATCCAATGGTCTAAAGCCACTTTTACTGATGTGGTGGGGAAGGGTTTTGAAACATTGCAAAATGTTGAGAATCTTGTCTTCCCCCAAGCATATCATGATGCTACTTTTGGTAAAGCTTATTTCCCCTATGTGAAATATTTTTGCAGAAAAGGAGGTAAGGTGGCTGCTGTGTTCTCTGATCAGGAAATCAACACTTTGGCTGAGGCTCGAAAATTCACCCTGGTGGGCAAATTTCAATTCAGCCATCCTAAAATAGATGATATAAGGAAGTATTTTGATGATTTAAAGCTGGTTGGTGCTTGGAAAGTTGGACTAATGGATGGAAGGCATATAATGATTCAGTTAGCTAAGGAAGAGGATTATGCAAGGCTTTCTGCTAAGCAAGTTCTCTTTTTGGAAGGTATCTCTATGAAACTGCTAAAATGGACCATTGATTTTGACCCTTCAAAGGAACCTCCAATAGTTCCTATATGGTTTAAGCTGCCTAGATTGAAGATTCATTTTTTCAACCACCAAGTTCTTTTTACCATTGACACTGCCCTTGGAAGACCCATGGAGCTGGATGCTCCCACCTTTAACCTGTCAATACCTTCTGTGGCTAGAATCTTAGTGGAAAGGGATATCACCCAACTTGAAATTGATGAAATTTGGTTGGGTACAACTAACAATGGCTATTGGCAGAAAATAGTTATGGAGCAAAGTCCATATTATTGTCATAATTGTAAGATGTTTGGACACACTGACAACAAATGCTTCAGATTACATCCCAACAAAAATAATTCAACCTCTGGACTGTCAGCTTTCCCTAAACAACCACTTACTACTGCACAGCTGGATCCACCTTCTCCCACCAGAAACTTAGCCCAAAACCCAGAATCTGATTCTCTACCTACTTCAATTACCCCTTCTTCTAACTGCCCACCCTTGGTGGAAGTCCTAGCTGAAGCTCATCTTGATGGAACCTCTTTTTTGCCCCCCCCTCCACTCTTGCCCCTTCCCAACCTAAAGACCCTCAAGTTGAACCATTTTTTCCCATTGCTAGGACTGTACTTCCTTTTGAAGGCCCATCTGAACCTTCCACTAACCTGATCCCTTTGCCCCCTCCCCTTACCTATATTGAGGTTCCCTCTTCTCCTAGTGAAGTCCCTGCAATGTGTTCTGAACTAGGAACATTTGTCTTGCCCAAAGACTTAACTTTGACTCCTTGTTATAAGGATCATACTGACCTTCCTACATTGCAGCCCAATATTATTAATGTTGTGGATGATAATGTGGTTCAAAATCTGAAATTAGACCTAGAGGAATAATGGTAGATCCATCAGTCCAAAAAGAAAAAGAAGCTGATGCATGAGTTGCAGCATAATGCAGCTACCATTAGAGAATTCATGTCCAAAAGTTTGGAATCTCTTCCTAGAACAAGGAGGAGAAGAAAAATGATCAATGATTAACTTACTTGGCTAGAATGTTAGGGGATTGACACATCCTAGGTCCCTTAGAAGATTATTGCATCTGAATAGGGTGTACAAGCTTTGGTGTATTGCTCTTCAAGAACCAATGGTGTCCAAGCATAAGGATAGAATCAATAAAAAATTTCCTGGGTTTCATTTTGCTGTTAATTGTAACATTAAGATTTGGTTACTCTGCAAGAAAGAAGTCTCTTGGGAAATCCTCTTAGATCACCCTCAGTTCTTACATGTATCCCTCTCTATGGCTGGCCATTTTGCTCATGCTACTTTTGTCTATGCCACTAGCTCTTCTGCTGGGAGAGTGGAGCTTTGGAAGGAGCTCCTTAACCTGAGCACTATCACCTCCTTAAAATGGCTGGTCTGTGGAGATTTCAATTGCATGACTTCTTCAGATGAAAAGATTGGAGGCAGATCTCGTGATATTAACAAAATGAACTTTTTCTTAGATAACATGCATAAGGCTAGACTTTATGATTTGGGTTTCTCTGGCCGCAGATTCACTTGGAGAAGAGGTAAGGTTTGGGAAAGAATTGATAGATCTCTTGTTAATGATCACTGGCTTAATGATTTTTTCCTTACATTTGTCTCTCATCTATCAATGTCTGGTTCAGACCACAAACCTCTTTTGATCTCCATCAGCAGCTCAATAAACCCCACCAAAAATAATTTTAGATATTTAAATGTCTGGTCTTCACACCCAGACTTTTTGAATGAAGTTAGTTCTATATGGGCCAGCTATCATAACAACAATCCTTGGGTGAAATTATGGATTCTACATAAAAGGCTTGCTGCTAAACTCAAAGCCTGGAAACGGCAGACTTTTGGCAATTTAAACACTAGGGTGGTGGACGCTGAAGCCATTGTAAATGACTTCGAATCCAAAAGTAGACTTAGTCCTAATTTGGAAACTGATCTCTACAATGTCAATGAAAGACTACTGAATGCTTTTCACTTGTAGGAACAACTCCTCCATCAGAAAGCTGCTCAAAATTATTTTTTTTGAGGGACAGAAAATCCAGATATTACCATGCTATTATTAATCACAAAAGGAAATGTAATGAGATTCATAAGATCAAAGACTTCAAGGGAGACTGGCTGAACACTCCCTAAGATATTGTTAATAATGCTGTTGAGCATTACAAAAGGCTCTTCAATAGAAGTGAGGTGGCTAGGACTGAAGTTAAAGGCAATTTGTTTGACCACTGCAGACATTATATTTCTACTCTCAGACTTGCTGACATCCCTTCTGAAGAGGAGATCAAGATTACCTTAAACTCCATTGATAGTAATAAAGCAACAGGTCTTGATGGATTTTCTGCTGACTTTTACAAATCAGCTTGGAATGTCATTAAATACGATGTTATGGATGTTGTGCAGGCCTTTTTCACTGGTATTGAACACACCAAGTATTTCACTTCTTCCACCATTGTCCTTATCCCTAAAGAGACTGTGTGCAACAGATGGTACCAGTACAGACCCATAAGTCTCACCAGTGTGATCTCTAAAATCATTAGCAAGATTCTGGTGGCCAGAATTCAACCTCACCTTAATAGGATCATCAGCAATAACCAAACTACCTTCATCAAAGGTAGAAGCATTGTGGACAATGTCCTTTTAGCTCAGAAATTATTCCAAGATCTAGATAAAAGATGTAGAGGAGGAAATCTGATTTACAAATTTGATATTTGCAAAGCCTATGACACCATTCACTGGGATTTTATTGAGGAGGTTCTTCATGCTAGAGGTTTTAATATGGATTTCATAAACTTAATCAGAAGATGGCTGAAAATTAATGCCCACTCTAATTCTCATCAATGGAAAGACCCATGGTTTCTTTACTACCTCTAGGGGAATCAAACAAGGTGACCCTCTCTCCCCTATTATTTTTATTCTTGTCTTTGACTACCTTTCACTTATTCTCAACCAAATTCCAAACATATCTCCTCACAACCTTTTCAAGCACAGCTTAAATATTGCAATCAGCCATCTTTCATATGCAGATGATATTATTCTTTTTTCTAAGGCCACTAAACCTGCTGCCAAACAAATCCAAACCCTTCTCAGTGATTTTTTGTTATGCTCTGGAGTACAGCTGAACAAGCAAAAATGTTGTATTTACTACAGCAAAGGAGTTAAACAACCTTTCAAACATTGGGTTTCTAATTTTACTGGTTTTCAAACCCCCCACTCTCATCTGAAATATTTGGGGGTTCATTTACTGAAAGGAAGGACAAGACAAATCCAATTTGATGAAGTAGTGACTAAGATCCAAGCTAAGCTCACTAACTATACTAATTCTTTCTTATCAAATGGAGGAAGGATTACTCTCCTAAAACATGTCATGTCTGCCTTCGCCTCCTACATTCTCCAAATGGGAACTATGAAAAAGAGCACTCAACATCTTCTTGAAACAAGTTTCAAAAAATTTATTTGGTCAGGACAAAGAACACAAAAACATTCGACCAACTGGAATTCTATTTGTAAACCAACTCGTAATGGGGGTCTAGGTTTCAGAAGTTTCAAGCATCTACATTTGATCAATTTTTGCAAGTTGTGGGTACACTTTAGAGCTCAAGAGTCCCTTTGGGATATCTTTCTTAAAGGTAAGTATTGTAGAGGTTCACATCCCACTCTTGCTACATCTAATTTGGGAGACTCAAGAATCTGGTCTCACATGATTAAATATAAAGATAAAGCTGAAGATTACTTTATATAAGACCTTGGAGAGGGGAACCTTAATTTTTGGCTTGACAACTGGATGGGGAATGGGAAGCTTGATGACAAGTTTACTGCTCCCTACCCAACTTCTACCAAAGTGTCAGATTTCTGGAATGATAATCAGTGGAACCTTACTGCCTTAAACAACATACTGGATAAATTTACCATTAACAGGATTAACAACATTCCTGTGGATACTTCTAAGAAGGACAAACTCATTTCCAAACAAGGGGTTTCCTAGTCAACTATTGCTTACATTTATCCCCAACATCATCAAGGTGAGAGTTGTCTCTGGGGGAAATCCATTTGGAACAAGTTCCTCTCACCCTCTATGTCTTTATGCTATCGCATAATCTTATCTAAATGCCTCCCAATTGATGACATTTTGAAACTGAAGGGATTGAGAGGTCCTTCTTGTTGTCTTCTATGTAAAGGGAAAGAGGAAACAATTGATCACCTATTTTTCCAATGTCAATTTGTCCAGCATATTTGGTTAATTGTCCTCAGAAACATGAAAGTCCAAACCATCAATCTCACCTGCAAAAATTTATATATTGCTGGAATGAATGGTTTCAATTAAAAATTTTGGTGATACCATGTGTGGTGGCTTGGTTCACTTGGATGGCTAGAAATAAGGCTAAACTTGATGATCACTTACCACATCCCTCTAAGGTGGCTGCTAATTGTTTAGTTTTTTTTAAAAAACCCCATTGCAAAGCTTTTCCTGCTCTTTTCAATTTTAGATGTGCACTAGGGAGACCTTTGAAGGTAGATGCCCCCACATATAACAAAGAAAGACTAGCTCTAGCTATAATCCTCATTGAGAGAGATATTACTCTCCTCAAAATCAAAAGGCTTTGGATTGGTTTTTACATAGATGGGTTCTGGTAGAATGTGGTGTTAGAGCGAAAACCTTATTATAGCCACCATTGGAAGATGTTTGGACACACCAAAGATAGATGTTTCAGGCTTCACCCCCCTCCAAAGAGAAATGTGCATACTCAAGAAAAGATCAGTCAGTCTGCTTCCCAAGAGCCCACACTATGTGTTGAACCAACTCCAACAGTTAATAAGGAAGATATATTAGGAACATCCAAAAGCTCTACAGCTCCTTTTGGCTCCAATGCTCCTACTAACACATCCCCCAGATACTTCAGAAAGGAGTTAAATGAAGTTAACCTTATTACCCCTCTAACCTCAAATGACTCACATAGTGGAGTTGAGACAATCAGGGAGGAAAACTAGATTGATATCACTGTCTTAGAAGCCCCTGAGAAAAGAGAAGTGAATGAGCTAAAGCTCCTATTGGAGGAGGAATGGCAAATACAAAAATCTAAGAAAAATAAAAAACAACTTTCAGAAGTTCAGAACCTAAAATAAGTGACCAACGTGAGCACAGGTGTCTTGAAGATGGTTAGGTCTTCTCCCTCTAAAGGAAGGACCAGATCAAGATCTCAGCCCTCCCTCCATATTAATCCCCCGCATGATCAATTTACTGTGTTGGAATATAAGGGGCATTACCCATCCTCAGTCCTTAAAAAGACTGATCCATCTCAACAAAAAATATAAACTTTGGTGTTTTACTATACTTGAACCTATGGTTCAGCAAAATCTTTAGAGAATTATTACTAAGTTCCATGGATTTTCATATTATGCTAATAAGAATAGCAAAATTTGGTTCTTTTGTAGGAAGGAAATATAGTGGAATATCAACTGGACCATCCACAAATTATACATCTCTCTCTTCTGATTCGAGGCCATTTAGAATTTGCAACTTTCATCTATGTTGGCAGTCATAAAGAGGATAGACAAGAGCTTTGGGAGTGCTTACAACTTATCAGTGTAAATATGAACTCTCATTGGATGGTTGAGGGAGATTTCAATTGCATCACATCTGCTGCTGAGAAATTTTTGGGGAGAGTCCCTAATCTTTCTAAAATGACTCTCTTCAGTAATTAGATACAAAAAGCTGGTTTGTTTGATTTGGGTTACCAGGGTCCTAAGTTCACTTGGAAGAGGGGTAAAATTTGGGAAAGACTTGACAGGGTGCTGGTGAATGACTGCTGGTATAAACTTTACCTTCTCACATTTGTTACTCACTTAATCTTCACTGGGTCTAATCGCAGGCCTCTTCTCATATCTATTACCTCCCCTAGCAATACTACTTATCATCCCCCATTCAGGTATTTACATATGTGGTCCACTCATCCCCTATTTGTCAGCTGTGTAGCCTCAAATTGGGTTGGTATTGACCATTCTGATCCATTCATAAAACTTAGTCTCCTGCATTTGAAATTTATCAAAGCTTTAAGAAAGTGGGGTTGAAAAACTTTTGGGAATGTCTTTTCTAATGCCTTAAATGTTGAAAAGGAAGTGGAGAAATTTGAAGTTGCTGTTCAAAATGGAACTGCCACAGATTCTGATTTGCTCACTGCCCAAACTAATCTGATAAATGCTATT
This sequence comes from Phalaenopsis hybrid cultivar, assembly GCA_002079205.1. Taxonomy (NCBI): domain Eukaryota; kingdom Viridiplantae; phylum Streptophyta; class Magnoliopsida; order Asparagales; family Orchidaceae; genus Phalaenopsis; species Phalaenopsis hybrid cultivar. The sequence continues at coordinate 41,498 of JXCR01146621.1, forward strand.
GATAACCAGGATTTGTTACTTAAATAGAAGGCTTTTATTAACATCTTTACTAAAGGAGACAGGAGCATAAAATTTTACCATGCTTATATTAGGTACAAGAGAAAATGCAACACTATACACTCTATTTACACATTGTTGACCTCATTTTTGGTTGAGGTTTAGTTTGTCCTATTTAGTAGCCTAGGGTCTAGCCGTAGAACTTTTCCTGTAGATTATTCCTAGAAAACTAGACATGGCACCCTCACCATTAGAAATTCTACCATCTTCTTTACTCAACCTGAAGTTCCACATGTTGGTCTCAACCTCTAAGTACATAGTAGGTGGGGTCACTATGGGGGAAACTCAAGATGAGTCACCCTTAAGATTGCTGAACCTTAAGATTGACCTTGGGTGTTGGTCTGGAGCTAAGGCACTCACTACACTAATCTGCACCCTCAATCACTCACAACCCTAAACTCAAATCTCTAGCCTAGATCCCTTGATCTTTTGGGATACTCATGTAGATGGTCCCCTAAACCTACTAGCCCTAGGGCTATGGTTTGGATCTTTTTGGGATACTCATGTAGATGGTCCCCTAAACCACTAGCCCTAGGGCTATGGTTTGGCTCCCTTGACTTTTTGGGATACTCATGTAGATGGTCCCCTAAACCTACTAGCCCTAGGGCTATGATTTGGCTAGAACCACTACATAGAGGGCCCAAAATAGGGTTTCCATTGCTTCATGGCTTATTGGTGATGATTGGTACCTCAAAACCACTATGTAGAGGACCCAAAATGGGGTTTCCATTGTTCCATGGCTTTTTGGTGATGATTGGTAACTACTATGTAGAGGACCAAAATGGGGTTTCCATTGGTCCATGGCTTATTGGTGATGATTGGTACCTCAAATTTACCAAAATACCCATCTTGGCCTTTTACTCCTAAAACACCCCCTAATTACCAAAATACCCCTCTTGGGCTCAAAATCCCAAAAATTCCAAAAATTCTCAGAAAACCCTAATAAATCACAAATATTCCTAATTTCATTTCTTTCAACTACTACATGACCCAATTTGGTCAATTTGACCATCTTTAACCAAAATCCCCAAATTGTTCTTTAAGGATCTAAATTTCCCCAAATCCATCTCAAATGTCCATCAATTGGGTATCAATTGACCCCAATTCCAATCCTAAACTCAAATTCACTTCTTATATGATTAAACTATACTAAATCCAATCTCAATTGGTCCATGATTTGAGCCCAATTTTGATTTGGGGCAAAATCCCAATTTTGACCTTATGACCTAATCTCAGCAAATTAAACCCATAGCCTAGTCAATTGGCCTCAATTAATGTTGAAAAATATTTGTAACATTCCTATACATCAAAATAAACCATCAATTGGCCTTGGTGAAGCCTCAAATTCATTTGATTTTGGCCTAAATCAAAATTTCCCAAATATAGCCCCAAATTGGCTAAATCCCCAAATTTCACCCAATTGATTGCCTTAACCTCCAAATTGGCATCCAATTCATGTTGAAAACTCTTCATGAGGTCCCTATTGACCATTTAAAATAATCAATTTGGACTTAGCCCAAGGCTAACCCAAGCTAGACCTAAGCCTAGCCCAACATGACCAAATTGATTAAGGTCAAAATTTCTTCAAATTGACCTTTCAATTGAACTCATTTGCACCCACTTGGACCCATACACTAATTGTGATCTAACCACCATAAAGCCACTAAATTAACTCCACCACAACCATTAGTTGGACCTAGTGACCAGTCCAAACCCAATGAAACCACCTAAATCAAGCCATGGACCAAAGGTCCCCCAAATTAAGGGATCTTATTTCCAAAAAAGCACATGCTTAAGATATCTTTGCTAAATCCTAGCACATTTGCATTAAATTTCTATGATGGATTCCTTTGGGTTCTCTGAGCTCCTAGCCACCTCCCATTTGCCGGCCAACCAGCCTAGTGGCCGGAAAAGCCCAAAACTGAGAGCCACCCCCATGACACCTCACCCAAATCAAACCTAGAGGCCAGCTCATCCAAATCAAAAATGGAGCTCCTCTGCCCTCCACCTAAGCACCACAATGCACCAAAACTTATGCCCTGAGAGCCATTTTGCCCTCCACCTAAGCACCACAATACACCCAAACTTATGCCCTGAGAGCCAGCCCATGGCATTTTTTATAAAAACTCACCTCTCACGGCCATGGGAGGTGTGCTGAAAATTTCTCAGAGAGGCCTCTCCAAACTTCATCCAGAGCTTCCCATGTGTTGAAATTTCCTTAGAGAGGCCTCTCCAAACTTCACACAGAGCTTCCCTAAGATCCCCAGCTAAAATTTCCTTAGTGAGGCCTCTCCAAACTTCACACAGAGCTTCCCTAAGATCCTCTCACGGCCATGGGAGGTGTGCTAAAATTTCCTTAGAGAGGTCTCTCCAAACTTTACACAGAGCTTCCCTAAGATCCCCTCAGTGCAAACCAAAGAGGCCTCTCTAAACTTCACACAGAGCTTCCCTAAGATCCCCTCAGTGCATTCCAACCATTACCTCACCCAATCCAGAGCTCAATTTTGAGCTTGAAAGCCTGGCGGAAACCACGACAGAACCCAATACAACTCCACACTCCACCAAACATCAATTTCTTGTGCCCACACCTTCACAAGAGTGAAAGAAGCCAGAGCCCCATCTAATCCCCCTTCCACAAAGCTCTAGACCAACACCTGAAATCGAGCTTGGTAGAATTCATACCTTGACTTTACACCAAGGTCAGGGACTCAATCCCTAGCCTCCTTGGACCCCAACGAACATGTCGAGCATCTCTGATCGAAGCCTCCCTTCTCAGAGCAAAGTTATAAAACTCCTCCTCCTACCGAGCTTATTTTGATTCTACATGTACTTAAACTTCATTTCTTGATACCTTAGCCGTATGGATGCATTCGTCGCACTTAGACAAGTCCATAGGATCAAACCCGAGGTGATTTGGTTGAGTCTAGGCCGAGATCTTAAGATTTTAGTGTGGACGGGCACGGAATCATTCTATCGGGGACGATGACGGGGAGCTGTTCGATAAAACGTGTATCAAATGGACGGGGGAGATCGATCCGGACAGCGCTTCGGGACATAAACAACGGGCCGAGTCAGCAAGCTACGTGGACGGCGGCGTCCAACCAGAGCGCTCCACGCACGCCTTCGGAGCTGCCTAGGATCTAGTCAGCACGCGCTGTTTAAATAGATAAATAGAGCTTTTTCCTATTTATTTAAATACCCTTAGCTTCAAAAATACATAACTTTGTGTAGAAAAATTATAAAAATAAAATAAAATTACCCTCTTGCTCAGTAAACAGAGGAGAATAATGTGGAATAATTTTCAGGTCCATTTGATGCATAAAATATTTTTAATTAATTAAATACTATTTAGAATCATTTGATTCTCAGCATATTGACACATCACCTTGGCTTGAAAGTTTGACATATTGTAGCCTCTGTAAGGGGAACATTCTCTGATTTTTCCAAAGTCGGAAGAGGTCCCTACATAGAGATCCATATTTTTCAAGTTATTTCACATCATTTCCTTAAAATAATCATGGAATTTAGCATACTGGCTATTAAATCCTTAGAAAATTTTGGAAGGTCTACCACGACCAGAGAAACCTTTAAAAATAATTTAATTAGTCAAGTCATTTAAAACATTCTATTTGGAACTGGTATTTTAATCCTAATTGGGCTTATGTGCTTTTAACAAATTATATTTAAGAAAAATATTTCCTTCTTTTATGATGATCCGGAGAACTCATCATAAAAGTTTCAAAATATTTTGAGTTCATTTAATAAATTAAATTGATTTTTAAAGATAAATACCACTTTTAACACTTAAATGATTTTTTAAAAATCAAGATATAACTCAAAAAATTATGAAACTTAGTTTTTTGAGTTCTCTGTGATTAGGAGTATTTTATAAAAATAAAATGATATTTAAGATAAAAATTTGATTTTTAGCCTATTTTAAATATTTAAATAATTAAAAAATTCATAAAAATCATAAAAATAATAAAACTCTTGAAAATGTTCTAACTTATTTCCTAATCACCAAGGAACANGTCTTCAACAAAAAGCTAATGACCTTCATTTCACTGTTGGTGAACGAAATACAAAATATTTCCATGCCTCTTTAAAGCATAGAAGAAACTTGAATTGCATCCTCAAAATTAAGAATATTGAAGGTCAAATCTTAACTAATTTGGATGAGATTTTAAATAGTGTGGTGACCTACTTTATGGAGCTCTTTCAACATAATCCTATTATTACTCCTATTGAATCTACTCTTTTTGTAGATGATTTTGACAATATTAATAGTCTCTTTTTAGCTCAAGTTCTTGATGAAGAAGAAATTCTTTTTATTTTCAAGTCTATAAGCTCCAGTAAGTCTCCTGGTCTCGATAGTTTCTCCTCTGCCTTTTATGTCAAATGTTGGGATATCATTAAAAAGGAGGTGATGAGAGCTANATAAATCCCCACCTTATCTTTAGGCCTTTATATAGCCCTGCTATATAATATAAGCCCTAACTCATCTTAAGATTCTGAGGTTGTCGTTTGTCACGACCTAAACCCTCACATTTTTCAAGCTATTTGTATGATCATTTCACATGAATGTAAGCCCTAACTAATAAACTTGGCAGGATGAAACACCTAAATATTTCTCCTCAAAATTGAAGCCAAACATTAGGATTGCTTGGGAAGTCAACGACGTTCTCCTCTGGATCCATGACATCCCCTAGTTCTTCTTCCTTTGGATTCTACAATAAAATGTTTTGGATCCATGACATCCCCTAGTTCTTCTTCCTTTGGATTCTATAATAAAATGTTCCAAATTTGGGTTCTCCTCTGGATCCATGACATCCCTTAGTTCTTCCTCCTTTGGATTCTACAATAAAATGTTCCAAATTTGCTAGATCCATGACATCCCCTAGTTCTTCTTTCTTTGGATTCTACAATAAAATGTTCCAAATTTGAGAACCCATGACATCCCCTAGTTCTTCCTCCTTTGGACTCTACAACAAAATGTTCCAAATTTGAACCCGACATCCCCTAGTTCTTCCTCCTTTAGATTCTACAATAAAATGTTCCAAATTTGAACCAATCTCTTTCACACCTCTATGTCTGATTTCGTTGAAGAGTCCCACCCTTTGAAATTCCTTGAAGATAATTCAACCTCTACGTCCAATTTCGTTGAAGAGTCCTACCCTTTGAAATTCCTTGAAGATAATTTTTCCCACACCTCTACGTCCGATTTCGTTGAAGATTCCTACCCTTTGAAATTCCTTGAAGATAATATTTCTTGATTTTCTCTAGTCCTTCTTCCTTTGGATTCTACAATAAAATGTTCCAAATTTGAACCAATCCCCTTTCACCTTAGTTCTTCTTCCTTTGGATTCTACAATAAAATGTTCCAAATTTGAACCAATCCCCTTTCACCCTCCTCCTTTGGATTCTACAATAAAATGTTCTAAATTTGAACCAATCCCCTTTCACACCTCTATGTCCGATCTCATTGAAAAGTCCTACCCTTTGAAACTCCTTGAAGATAGTATTTCCTGATTTTTATCGAGAGTCTTCTTAGGTGTCGATTTCGTTGAAGAGTCCTACCCTTTGAAATTCCTTGAAGATATTTTTTCTTGATTTTTATCGAGAGGATTTCGTTAAAGAGCCCTACCCTTTGAAATTCCTTGAAGATAATATTCCTTGATTTTTATCGAGAGTAAATTTCGTTGAAGAGTCCTACCCTTTGAAATTCCTTACTAATCCCCTTTCACACCTCTACGTCCGATTTTGTTGAAGAGTCCTACCCTTTGAAATTCCTTGGATAATGTTTTTGATTTCTATCAAGAGTTTTTTTAGGTAGCTTTGGTCATTTAAGATGTGATTAACTATAGGGCTTGCCCTTATAGGAAGCATGTCCGAACCCAGCTTAATATAATCCCTATTTAATTCTTTATATTAAATAAGGGAACTTGTCGGCAAATACAAAGGTTTTGCAGACAAGACGGACATCATACTTTTCTTAGTTTATTTGACCTAGCCTCATCCTCAATTCTTGTGTTTATCCTTCGGAATAGATACAAGATTTGAGGTACAGTGCTCTTTCATTTTAAACTATGAAAAATATGAGGTCAGTTTGATTTCAATTTGAGGTACAATGCTCTTTCATTTTAAACTATGAAAAATATGGGGTCAGTTTGATTTCATTGTCCTTCTGAAGCGGGTGACTGGATTTTGATTCTAGCGACCGACAGCTTCTTACGGGCAAGCCCACAAACCAACCCAAAATAATTGCCGACACACATTTGCGGGAAGCTGGCTCAATGATAACGAATGCATTTTTATGGATGTTGTCACGTACTACAACTCCTTATTAAATTCTTCTGTTGATCTCAGCATAAATATTGAAAACTACTATTTTATAGAAGAATTTCAATTCACTAATCACCTCAGACTCAATGATCCCCCTTCTGATATTGAAATTTGGGAAGCTTTAAACACCATTGACATATCTAAATCTGCTGGCCTAGATGGATTTACTGCTAATTTTTATAAAAAAGCTTGGTGTATTATTAAAAGGGAGGTGATTAAAGCTATCAAATGTTTCTTTAGGGGTAGTAATCTACCTAGCTATTTTAAAGATTCTTCTATTGTTTTAACTCCAAAAGGGGATCTACTAAAGACTTTGGATCATTATAAACCTATCAGCCTCACTTCTATAATCATTAAACTTATTATTAAGATCATTGTTAGAAGACTTCAACCTCATCTTGACAAAATTATCTGCCCAAACTAAATAGCCTTTATCAAAGGGAGATCAATTACTGATAATGTGTTTCTAGCATAGAAGTTGATTCTGTATCTGGATAAAATTAGTAGGGGGTAATCATATCTATAAACTTGATATCAGCAAAGCATACGACACAATTAATTGCAAGTTTATCTTGGGGATCCTTGCTGTCAGGAGGTTTCAACCTGATTTCTGTAACCTCATTCATAGATGCCTCATCAATAATAAACACACTATTCTTATTAATTGCAAGGCCTAGGGTTCCTTCAAAACTGCTAGAGGACTTAAGCCGGGAGACCCACTCTCCCCCACAATCTTTATTCTTCCTATGGACTATTTTTCTAGAATGCTTGAGAGGGTCATCCTCAATCAACAGTACTCCAGATAACATCACAAATCCACAATGGTTATATCTCATCTCATATATGCTCATGATGTCATGATCTTCTCTAGTGTCCATAAAAATGCAGTCAAGAAAGTCTCTCAGTGGTTGAAGTAGTTCTAAGATTACTCAGGGATGCTATTTTGCCTTAAAAAATGCCAACTCCTTTTCAACAAAAGGGCATCATCCAATTGCAAATAGTGGGTTTCTGAATATATAGGTTTCTCCATTGCAAAAGACCCTTTTAAATACCTGGGGTTCATCTTATTTGAGGGAGGTCTAAATTAATCCAATTTGATGAAGTTTTTCAAAAGATTCAGAATCTTTTATTAGCTGGTCTCACTCTTTTTTATAAAATGGGGGCAAAATAACTCTTCTCGAAAGCAGTTTAACTACTTTTCCATCATATATTCTCCAAACCACATATATGAATAAAAACAATCATATTTAGTTGGGAAGAGTATTTAACAGATTTTTGTGGGCAGGTTAAAGGCTGCAGCTCCACTTGGCTTTATGGTAAAGGGCTGCTAAACCTACCATGGCTGGTGGGATAGGTTTCAAGGAACTTCAACAACTCATCCCAATCAATTTCTGCAAAATTTGGATCAATTTCAGAGCTCAAAATTCCCTTTGGGCTAAGTTCATGAAGCGTAAATATTCCAAGGGACAACACCCCTCTCTCATCACCAAGAAATTGGGTGACTCTAGAATTTGGACAGGCATGCTCAGAATCAAACACCTTGCTGAGGATATGTACATTTGGGACTTGAGGAATGGTCAGGTGAACTTCTGGCTGAATCACTGATGCCCCAAGGACTGGTTAGGGGTTCCTTCCACTGATTTCAACCCACCCACAACTTTCTATGTCTGATTTTTGGGAGGCAGACTCCTAATCAGTTTTTAAGCTCCAACATATTCTGTAGGAGCCTCATATTTCTCAAGTTATCAAAGTCAATTTTGATAAGAGCAAGAAAGACAGAATTATTTGGCAAAGTTATGTTAATCAAAGGTCATTTATGTCGAACTTTGTTGTTGGGAACAAGTCCCTTGGGATGAAGCCATTTGGAACAGATTCTTGTCCCCTCTGTCTTTCTTCTATTGGAGGCTCTTCAAATTTTTACTGCCCACTGATGATATACTTTAATTGAAGTGATTGAGGGGGCCCTCTAGTTGCTATCTCTGTCAAAAGTATGAGGAGAACATTAACCATCTTTTCTTTAACTATAAGTTTGCTCAAGAAGTTTGGAAAGAACGTTTAACTAAGATTAAGGTGGATGGCTTTGTTATGGATTGGTCCAATCTCAAAGTTGGGTGGCACAGCTGGAAAAGAAGTAAATGCAAATCTATTCCTTTTAATGTTGCCTGGTTCCTCTGGATGAGCAGAAACAGCACAAAACATGAAGACAAATATAGTCAACATTCCAAGGTCACCAGAAAGTGTGCTTCTTACTTAAATCAAGTTGATTCAGTTCAACAACTTCCCTAATATTAGTATGCCTCAGATCACAGTGACCAGAGGATATCACAAGAATAAGAAAATTTTTTGGAAACCTGTTGAACAGTATACCATGAAGATTAATGCTGATGATAGTTTTTTTTATTGTGGTGTTGGGGTAGGAGTTTGCAGGGATTCCTTTAGCAAATGTTTGATGTTCTTCCATGCCCCACAGAGACTAAAGATGCACCGGAGGTAGAACTAATTGCCGTTTTTTGGACTTTAACTTTTGCCTTAAAAGATGCATGGTATAAACTTTGGCTTGAGGTGGACTATCTACAACTCATCAACTTTCTGAATTCTGGGAAGTTGTCCTCTTGGCACCACATACATTGAAAATAGAAAATCTGGAATCTCAATAAGTTCATAAAATTCAATAAAACTTTTATCTGCAGAGAAGGTAACCAACCTGCAAATTGGCTAGCCAGACAAGGTCTTTACACTAATTCTATATTTGTTGCAACCAAGCCCCCCACTTCAATTGCTCTCCTACTACATGGTGCTACAATGGAGACTCCACATCTTAGAACTAAAGCTAATCATTTCAGTGGTCTCTACCTTTTGGACATCTCACCCATATTTCCTTTTTGGGTTTTCTTTTTTGAGCATATATATATATATATATATATATATATATATGGCAAAAGGCTGCTAGGGTGTACTTACAGAGAAGCACCTAGTAGCAAATTTATTAGCACTAAAAGAAGTGATTACATGTGTGGCAAGTAAAGTATATATATATGTTAGAACTATCACACACACACACACACAAATATAGATATATATTAGTATAAAGTTGTTACATGGTTGTAAAATATGGGAGAGCCATATTATATCCATTAAGAAGGAAAGTTAAGTGTGATGTAAGTGCATTCCCAACATATATCTGCTCAGTGTTCCTTCTCTGGGAGCCTAACTAATGTGCAGGACAGTTGCTCTCCCTAGGGATGGCTTTTCCCCAAGTCACCTGGTTCCAGTTAAAAAAGTGATCATAAATGTAGACAGATAATTTCTAGGAATGAGCTTGTTTTGTAACAATTTTGTCTTTGAAATTAGATGAGAAGGAAGTATTTTTAACCCATCTAACATGTTCACTGGATAGTAGAGTATTAAGCATTCTGCAGTTCCACTGATTTGCAGACCAATAATCTCTGACCAGACAGTTAAAGTTAGGGTTGGAGATAAGGCACTGAACCTTCTCCCCATTGCTAACCCAGTTATTAAACCAAAAGTTAACTTGACCTTCTACCAACTCCCACAGGAAAAGTTCCTCTGCTTGATTTCTGATGTTCAACATTTTGGACCACAGTTTAGAATCCCCTACTTTTTGGGTAACCAAAGTAGAATGCATAGCTCTAAAATATTTCCCTTTCAGAAATCTGGCCCAAAGACTGTCCTGGGCCGTGAATCTAATCCAAAATTTGCAAAGGTTCATAAAACCCAAGTGTTGAAAGTCCTTAAAGCTCAGCCCCCCAGCCTACAAAAGCTTGCAAAAATTCTACCAATAGAGCTAGTGGAATTGTTTCCTTTGACCATACCAAAGAAATTTATTGAAGATCCTTCCAATTTCTACTTGTGTACCCTTGTGCATAGAGAAAATTTGAAGGACATAAGATGGCATGACAGTCAGAATGCTCCTCAAAATAGTGATCCTCACACCATTAGACAGGAAAGAATTAGTCCAACTATCGAGTTGTGCTTTGGTTTTATCAATAACTTCTTGAAATTGTATTTATCTAGTTCTGCCTTTGAGTAATTGTACTCCAACATATTTAATTGGAAGGTTAACATGTCAAAATCCAGTGTAATTGGAAATCCAGTGCTTGATTTGAGAAGTGGAATTAGTGTAAACAAAAAATTGACATTTCTGTTGGTTAAAAGCCATACCTGAAGAATGCTGAAAGTGTAGGAGACATTTATGTATCTTCCTGATAGAATTTTTTAAAGCATTAGTGAAGATAATAATATCATCAGCATAAGCTACATGGCTTATAATAATATCGGATCAATGGTGATATGCCAAATGAGGTGAGGCAGTAAACATCTTATTCAGTTTTCTAGAAAAATAGTCCAGATTTAAAATGAAAATTGTTGGAGACAATCGGTCTCCCTGCTTGATACCCCTAGAAGCATTAAAGAAGCATTGGCATTTTCCATTAATTAGAACTCAATGAGCATTGCACTTCACCCACATGTGGATCAAATTGATGAAATTCTCATTAAAGCATCTGTCAGATAAAGTGTCAAGAATAAAATCCCAGTTGATGGTGTCATAGGCTTTGCTTATATCAAGCTTGAAAATGGCATTTCCCCCTCTAAAATTTCTGTCTAGATCCAATAAGAGTTCCTGGGCAAGAAAAATATTATCTGTAATATTCTTCCCTTTAATAAAAGCCACTTGATTGTCACTAATGAGGTGCTGGAGATGTGGCTGAAGCCTAAAAAAAATGATCTTGCTGATCAATTTGGAGATCACATTAGTTAGGTTGATGGGCCCGTAATCCCCCCAAGTTTTTTTGTTTTGATTCTTTGCTGTCAAAGTAATGGTAGAAGCACTAAAGTTTCTAGGGGGATCCACTCCAAGAAAGAAGTGTTGAACAACCTACATAATATCTTTACTGGTCCAACCCCATGTGGCTTTATAAAAAGTTGAGGTATACCCATCTTGCCCAGAAGTTTTATGACCATCAATGGAGTCTAAGGCAAGTTTTATCTCATATTCCAAAGGAATACTTGTAAGATTTAATCCTTGAACATATTGATTTGGCAGTCAAAAAATATACCAGCATCAATTCGGCTTCTGTCAGTTTGGTTACTGGTGAATAGATTTTGGAAATACTGTACTGCATCACAAGCAATTTCATCAGAATTAGTCAGTTTCTGACCATTAGTATTGGTGATGCTTAGAATCATATTGCATTTCCTCTTGTAATTGACACAGTCATGATAATATCTAGTATTTCTATCTCCATCAATAAACATAGAAACTATTGCCTTATGTTTTAAAAAACATCCCTGGTAGTTGATTTGTGCAAGGAGTCTCTCATTTGCTTGATGAACATCAAATTCAAAATTAATCCCCACTTGTAGTCCTTCTTCCAGTATGTGTACTTATTTTTGGATAGCATCAAGTTGCTCATTGACATTACAAAATCTATCCCAATTCCATTTTCTAAGATGGGAGGCCAACTTCTTTTGTTGAATCCACAGTCTGATCCAAGGATCTGCATCATTATTAGACTCCTAGTTTTTATCAACTTCCTGAAGAATATTTTAAAATCTAAAAGGAGTGTTAAGAGGTCTAACCGAATTCTGTATAAAGCAGAGAATAGGTCTATGATCTGAACCAACCATATCAAGGTGTGTGACAGTAGAATAGGGAAAGGTTTGAAACCAAAGGGATTTGCAAGTAGTCTATCCAGTCTTTCCCACAGTGTACCTCTCCTTCAAGTAAATTTAGGCCCCTGAAAGCCTAGATCAAAAAAACCAGCATTACTGATAAATTTGTTCAATTTGGTGATAGCAGAAGGCAAGGGGGCATTACCCCCTCCTTTTTCAATTGGGAAGTGATGTAATTGAAGTCACCACCTAAAATCCAAAAGAAATCAATATGTTGTCCCAACTGTACCAGATCATGCAACGAAGGTTACTGATGTCTGGGCAAACTGCTAGCTTAAATAAAGGAAGCATAACCCACCTGTGCTCCAATAGAAAACTGCATGTGAAGAAATTGTTGATGATCAAAAAGCAAGGCGCACTGAATTTCAGGTCTGACAAACAACCAAATTTTATTATTTGAATTGGCATAGAAAATGAATTTGACAAACTTTTTGGTAATATTTTGGGGATATTTTGTAACCATAGGCTCAAGAATAGCAAAACACAAAATCTTAGGAGTTCTTGATAGATGTTTTAATCTCCTAAGACAGGAGAGGTGAGCCACTCCTCTAATATTCCAACACAAAATATTAATCATGAGAATCTTTAATATTCCAGAAAGGAATATTAATCATTGATAGGTGGCAGTTGAATAGGGCTAAGAACTAGATGTAGAGCCATTGCTAGTCTTAGCCTTCCCTTCATTTGTCAGAGAACTTGTTCCTTGTAGAAGTTGCTGCACCTCAGATGTTTGTTTTTCCTTCTTCTTTGATTTCTGAACTTGCCAATAATCTTCTAATGTTTGTTGCAATTTAGCAGCAGTATTAACAACAATTTTTATACTAGTTTCAGTGCCATGAAGTCTGTTCTGAACTTTTTTCCCTTTCCCTCTAAGTGAAGGAGAAATGGGGGTAATTTTAGTTACTTCATTGATTTTTGCTCTCACCACTCTCTCTGGATTGACCTCCATGTTACCTTGGGATTCTGATAGTTCCCCCAAAGGATCTCTAGAGGTAACATCATCAAAATTTTGTGGATAATTATTTTTAGCAGAAGGAGTACCTCTAATTTGCTTGACAGCTCTACTATCATTAAGTTGACTGTTTTCATTGGAATTGATGCTTGGAACTTGGTCAACAACATTTCTAGCCACAATTGGGTTCTGGGCAAATGTTTTTTTTTGTAGGGGGTGGAGCCTATAACATCTCTCAATAGTATGGCCAAACATTTTACAATGTTTACAGTAAAATTGTTTTTGTTCAGCAACTATTTCCTGCCAAAAACCATCCGCTTCTATTCCAATCCATATCCTCTTTATCTCTGGAAAGGTTATGTCTCTCTCAACTTGAATTCTATCAAGTACAGGTCTTGCATTGTTAAAGGTAGGAGCATCTACCTTAAGAGGTGTGTCTAATGCTCTCCCAATCTTAAAGAGGGCATTAAGTTTGAAGTAAGGTAGTGGAAGAGCAGGTATCTTAAACCAAATTGGAACAAAAGGAGGCTCCTTGGTTTGGTCAAAGTTCTTAGTCCATTTTTGTATTTTCATTGTAATCCCAGCAATTATCACTGCCTTTTTAGCAAATAGCCTAGCATAATCTTCCTCCATAACTGTTTGATAAAAAGATGCCTGCAATCTATCAAGCCAAGCTTCCACTGTCCAATAAAATTCAGGGAGCAAAAAAGCTTCTAACAAGATCCATTTTGGATGGCCCAATTGGATTTTTCCCACTAAAGTGAAACTAACTTCTTCATTCAGTGAAGCAATTTCAGTGGCAGAGAATTCTACAACAGTTTCTCCATCTTTAGTGCCAAGGGGGTGAATGCAAGGACAAACTCCCTTACCAGCAGCTGCATTGTGAAATTCCTAAGGGAATATTAATTTTGTATGATCTTGAAGGGTATCATTGACATTACCAACAACATCAGCATAGGTAGCTTTAGTCCATTGTGAATCAGTGTGGACGTCAATAAGAGTGGCCATTGCAGAGGAAGCTTCAATAACAACCAAAAACAAAAAACTAGAGCTTCCCAGTAGAGAAAAGGGCGAGAGAACAAATTTCAGAAGGCCAAAACAGAAACCAGAGAAGTGTAAGAGAGAAACTCCAGCTTAATAGAATAGTAACCAGTCTAAAAAACTTCAAGCCCAAGAAAACCCAAGTAGAGAAACCACCAAAGGAAATCCAAAGGAAGTGAAAAACACTCCTCCCCACCATACCAACACTCACTAGACACCACAAGCAAATCAGGTCAAACCGGGGCACACCAAAGCTAAGGGGACCAAAATTGGACACTTAAGTACCTGTGCCCAACATTTAAGTACCCAAAATGGCTCTTAGGAACCACTAGATATACAGGGGGGCGCTTAAGCCCCCAAAAAATGGCGCATAGGCGCCGGTGACGGTTTTCAACATATCTTCTAGAATATACGTCAGATTTGGACAATTTCTGAAGTGGTGCTTCATGCATCTATTAGGAAATTCATTGGAAATGAGAAAAAGTACTTTCTAAAAGAATTTGGGGTGGTTATATGGAGTTTTGAAGAGGCAATTCAGGCACCATTTGGAAGATTTATTGAATCTGGATAGTTTTGAAGAGACACTTAAGCGTCTCTTGGGAAATTATTAAACAAGGCTTGAAAATGTTTTTAAAACAACTCTTAGACTCTTGAATTAATTGAAAGAGGAGAAGAAGACTTGGAGAAGAAGATAAGAAGGCTTGGGTGTGAGCCCCAAGTGAGGCATCAAGGTGAGAGAAAAAGAGAGAGAGTAAGAGAATTCTTATTTAAATTTCACTTTGTTCTTGGAGAGGAATGTAAGGAGATTGCTTTTGATATACAAGGAGAGTTTGATTTCTATCATAGATAAGTATTTTAATTATATTTTGATTTAAATTTAGTACTTCATTTGTATGTTTCCAAAGTCATGTTCAATGAAAACTTATTGTTGTTTCTACATGTATAGTGAGTGATTTTCTTTACTCTTCCCTCTTGTAATGAATTATTATGCATGTATAGGATATAAAATCAAGTAGAGTGAGAATATATTTTGATTATTCTACTTTCTTTTTATTTAAATGTAAGCTTGATCAACTTACATGATAAAATCTGCTGTGAGAACATGTAAGATCCGTGATGGTGTTGTCTTAATCAACTGTGATAGAATCTCATGAGATTGTATGGATGAGAATGTAGTCCATTTATTTAAGTGAAAATAAATAGGAAAATAATCTTTAAAGGGTGTAGAATTGGAGGACTTTAGTGTGACAAGCTAAAGCCCCTAATTTGGTCTATTATTTTAGATTTTGATGCGAGATGTTAGCCTCCAAGTGGAGGGATAAGAGGGAACTCTAGAGTGAGAGCTAGTGTCTTCCCTACCAAGCCTGTCTTTAAGATTATTCAAACTTTAGATTAACCAATGTTCTTTATAACATCCCGAGTAAGGGTAAATAATATAATTGCTCCTATTTATCACAATCTCTCTCACTACTTGTTTTACTTTTACACATGTCAGTACTTTCATTGCATGAGGAAGAGTATCTTTAATATATTAAAAAAATCACTTTCTTATCTTCACTAAGTATTTTTATTTAGAAGTAGAAGTAGTATTGTAGTGATAATTGTAATATAAAATCAAAACCAAACTTTTATGGACCTTCCAAGCTAGGGCATCTTATTCTAAACTAGAATTTCTCTTGAAATTCACCGTGATTAACCTCGATCTCCGTGGGATTGATATTCGAGGCTTAATCAGAAAGCCCTATATTACTTGATAATGATACATATACTTGTGTAGAATCCTTAGAAATATAATTGAAATCTTACTTTTCTTGGGATCAAGTTTTTGGTGTGATTACTGGGGATTAAAATCTTCAAGTAGTGGTGTCAACTTCTTAAATTCCACATATAAAAGAGAATATCGGGATCAGTACCCCACCCTTAGAAATCTTCAAACTTGATCTATGTTAAAACATATTGTTCCTCATTTTCAATGATAAACAGAGAGATAGCGGGCTTCCAAAAAACCCAAATTTTGTTATTGATGCGCAATAAGAAGGATAGCCTTTAAATTTATATAAAATTTTGCTTTTATTAACCTAAGTCATACGCTCCAAAATAGCAAAAATGAGAAATTTATGAACCCTAATAAAAAGTTTGAGCCTATTAATGGAGTTAGGGTCATTCACTCACCTAATATTCCAAACCATAATGTTAAACATGGTGTCGTGAGCCAGCCCTTCTAGAAGATCTAATATGGTTGGCTAACTGTCCCCCATCAGAATGCTAAATGCTCTCCTGGATAATGTTGCTAGCATTAAGATTAGATAACTTATTATTAAGTTTAGCCTTTTTTTCTTAAGTGTTTTTGGACCTACCACTCATTTTCTAAATTTATGGCTGCATTATGTAGCAAAGTATTAGTATCAGCAGTAACAGTATGAGCCCTACCAGAAGTAGTATCAGCTGTAGAGCTTGAGGGAATTAAATCATCATGATTATCAGGAATATGGGGAACCTCTATTAAGGTTGTTTCTACAGGCTTCTCAGAAGCCACATTAACATTTAGCTCATTACAATCATCTACCAAAGCTTTACCCTCACTAGTATTCATATGTTGAGAAATATCATCAGTGCAAGTGAGTAATGCCTTATGGCCTAAATTATCCACGTTTGAAGTAGTAGGCTGTATAGGAGGATTTTCATCTAAATCAACCACATTATCAATAGTAGATGGGATGTCCTGATGCTCATTATATTTTTGGTTTTCGGGTTGGGTAGTGTGTGTGTGTGGAGCAATATGAGAGTTTTTGAGTTGAGGATTCAATTTAAAGCAAGATGATGTTTGGTGACTGAACTTAGAACAATGAGTGCACTAAGGTCAGTGCTTCTCAATTTCCATAGGTTGCCTGTATCCTTGATGTTGTGATTCTATCCAAATTTCATTACAAAATGGATGTGTTATATTCCGTTCAACAAGAATACGAGCTTTATATGGTCTTGGTAGCGTATAAGTAGCGCTGTCCACTTTCAAAAGCTTACCATATGCAGCCACAAATGAAAAAAAGTATCTCATGATTAAAAAGATACAATTTAAGCCCTCAAAATCAAATCCAGACCGGTATTACAGGCAATTCAATTGAATATATATATATATAGAAATATGAGGTAGAAATGAGTATTGAAAATTTCATTAAGTTTTATGTTTTTTTTTTGTAAAGAGATGAGGGACACTCCTAGTTTAATTACAAAAGAAAGGATACAACACAAAACAACAAAAAAAAAATCACACCAAAGTAAACACGTACAATCTCAATACAACAATAAACCACAACGAACAAATTGTGAACAAAACCACCTATGATCACCAACAGAGATAAGTTGAATAATAAAGGTGACCAAACAAGAGAACAATGTACAATAAATTCTTCTAAATTGAGTGATCTTCATAAAAACAACGTCAGCCAAGAACAACGAATAATTAAAAAAACTTCTAGGGATGAATCTCTAATAACCACCAACACCAACCATATCAAACACTAATAGGAGAATTCCAATAATAAAAAAACCTTCAATAAAAAAATAACTAGATCTACAGTAATTGTGTTAAAAAATTCAAAACCAAAATAAAATTATAAGAAGAAGAAGTAAAAGAAGAAAAGAAAGACTAAACTCTTAGCAAATAAACAAAATCCATCAAGATTCATTGAAAGAAAGTTCTTGATATAAAGATTTAAGTTATCCAAATTATGAAGAACTTTTCACTAAAAGCCACCAGTGCCAATCACAACAAAAAAATAAGTTTAAAGAAAGAAAAAAATTGGTCAAACCCATAACCTAATCGATCAAATCCTTCCAAATTTAGTGAAATAAAATTCCTAATTTAAAGAACCAAGGCTACCCAAACATATTATAAGATCCATCATCCACTCACCGTCGACAAGATATAGTCAAACTTATTTACAAGTTTAATAAATTGAACATATGAAAATCATTATAATTTTAATGAATTAAATCTAGTAAATGAGCAAATCAAAAATAAATTTTAAGGAATAGATAGATCTTAAAGTAAAGGTACATCATTGCTCTACCTTAAATTAGCCATAAAATAAAAGAAGAAAGATTTGTACCCTCAATTAACTAAACAAATATCATAAAATAATAAATTTCATCATAAAAAACACACCAATGCAACCAAAGGATAGCCAATACAGATAACAAAAAAAATTAGCTACAGCAAAAAAAAGGATCTCAACCGACCAGCAACACCTAAAGTCCAGACTTCTTCNAATGATGAGGACTATACCCATTTATTTTCTCATTGTTTTATTAGAATCAATGATATTTTGAATAAAATACTAAAGAGAACGGTTGATTTTGATCCTAAATCAGAACCCCCTACTAGTTCGATTTAGTTGCGCTTTCCGGGGTTAAAATTTTATTTGTTTAACCATGAAATTTTATTTTCTCTTATTTTGGCTTATGATAAACCATTAAAGATGGATGCCCAACTTTCCTATTGAACAGGCCTTCTGAGGCTCTTATCCTAGTTGAGTGAAATATAAGATATAGTCAAACTTATTTACAAGTTTAGTAAATTGAACATATGAAAATCATTATAATTTTAATGAATTAAATCTAGTAAATGAGTAAATCAAAAATAAATTTTAAGGAATAGATAGATCTTAAAGTAAAGGTACATCATTGCTCTACCTTAAATTAGCCATAAAATAAAAGAAGAAAGATTTGTATCCTCAATTAACTAAACAAATATCATAAAATAATAAATTTCATCATAAAAAACACACCAATACAACCAAAGGATAGCCAATACAGACAACAAAAAAAATTAGCTACAGCAAAAAAAAGGATCTCAACCGACCAGCAACACCTAAAGTCCAGACTTCTTCAAGTAGCTAAGAAAAACTTCTAGGAAAATAAACACTCCAAATAATACCATCACCAGCCAACTAAAAGCAAATCCATCAAGATTCAGAGAAACAAAATACCATGAACGGAAAGCCATCAAAATCATCTATAAATAAACAGGTGAAAAACCANCAGGATAATAAACACTCCAAATAATACCATCACCAGCCAACTAAAAGCAAATCCATCTAGATTCAGAGAAACAAAATACCATGAACGGAAAGCCATCAAAATCATCTATAAATAAACAGGTGAAAAACCATCCAAGATAAATGAATGAAACATAAAATATGAATAAATCTAGAAACAAAACAAAAAGTAAAAAAAAATAAGAAAAGGGAAATAAAAGGAAAGAAGTAATGATAATTTATAAGGAGATATAATAAAATAAGNAATAAGAAAAGGGAAATAAAAGGAAAGAAGTAATGATAATTTATAAGGAGATATAATAAAATAAGGATTATCACACATAAACTTTCATTTATTGCTTTTCATCTTACTTTTTAAATAATTGTTTTTTAAAATATTCTCTATAATAGTATTAGAATTATTACAAACAAACTCTTTTTTCTATCTCAATCAAAAATTTATCGTCAATAGTTTGAATGGCTAGAAGATTGATTTTTTTTTCTTTCAGTTTGTAATTGATAGTCTCACCATGATTATAAACTTAAGAAAATTTGCTATAATAATGNGTTATTACAAACAAACTCTTTTTTCTATCTCAATCCAAAATTTATCGGCAATAGTTTGAATGGCTAGAAGATTGATTTTTTTTCTTTCAGTTTGTAATTGATAGTCTCACCATGATTATAAACTTAAGAAAATTTGCTATAATAATGATAAAAAACCCAAAAAGGAATACAATTCTTCAATTAAAAATCATAGAAGGAACATCCAAAAAATAGATTCTTATAAGTTTCTTTACCATTAAGGCAATGAAAGCAATTAAAATAGATATTATTACCTCAATAATTAACAATATCACTAGTTTTAAGACTAGTATTAAAAATTCTCCTGGCAAACAAAGCCAAGATTATTGAATAACATTTATACCAAAATATTCTTGTTTAATCCTTAAAAATAAGTGTTTAATATATGAAATAATAAACATATTTATTGCTATAAAAATTCTTTCCATTTTAAAGACAACTAGTACAATCTTTAAAAATATGAATGTTTTGACTAAGAAGTAAATAACAAGTCAAAATGTTTCAATCATGGGGAAAATACTAAAAACCATTATCCACAATAGTTTTTATTTGAATAAATTCAGATAAATGTAACCAATCAAAAACTGAAATACCATAAATTTTAAGTAAAGAGGATCCATTAAGCTAAGGGTCAAAAAAGTAAAGAATATTGCTATAAGAATTATCTTTTAAAAAAACATACACAAATCATTATAGAAAATTTAANTTCAAAAACTGAAATACCATAAATTTCAAGTAAAGAGGATCCATTAAGCTAAGGGTAAAAAAAGTAAAGAATATTGCTATAAGAATTATCTTTTAAAAAAACATACACAAATCATTATAGAAAATTTAANATTGCGATGGCTTACCCAACGCTGACCTTTTCTTGCAACCTGCCGGCGGACCACAACGCCCGTAACGTCGCTCCCACCATCAAGTTCGGAGCTAGATTTGAAGACCTCGAGGTTATCCTCGGGAAAGCTCCGTTCGTGGTAATAAAGATCACTACCCCGGAAGTTCAAGAGCTGTCTGCAGAATTCAGTTTGAACTGCCTTCAAGACTTCCCTGTCAGCAAGAAGGCTAAAGCTGCTGCCGTCACGACATCCGCCAAACCTGCTATCCCCGCTGCTGCTAAGGGGAAGGAAGTGATGATTGTCGAAGATTCGACTGAAGGATTAATTGTTCCGCCACCCGTGTTTGAGATCGGGTCAAGCTCAAGGACAGTACCACTGACCCGAACTCAAAGGAGGAACCACAGTAGGAGAATTCGGAGGGCCATCAAAGCCCAGACTCCTGAGAACACACCTGATGAGGAGGAGCCTCATCAAGTAGAAGAGGTATTACCGGAAATTTACCCACTCCTATGAGGGAGTAGATTCCATCCTCTGACAGATACTGATGGATATGAGAGTATCCGGAAGATTGCTGTTACATTACCATCACCTCATGGACATGGTGAGAAGGGAAAGAAATTCAGCCCCATCACCCGAGTTAGTGTAGTCTTCAGAAGGCTTGCTATTAAAGAAGTATGTTCTATTAGTGAATTCATTAGACGAGTGGGACATGCGATTTCCCCTCATGCCCCCGAGTTAGTGCAGTCTTCAGAAGGCTTGCTACTAAAGAAGGATGTTCTGTTAGTGAATTCTCGAGTTAGTGCAGTCTTCAGAAGGCTTGCTATTAAAGAAGTATGTTCTATTAGTGAATTCATTAGACGAGTGGGACATGCGATTTCCCCTCATGCCCCCGAGTTAGTGCAGTCTTCAGAAGGCTTGCTACTAAAGAAGGATGTTCTGTTAGTGAATCTGCTGCATTACCATCACTTCATGGACATGGTGACGAGGGAAAGAAATTCATCCCCATCACCCGAGACATTACCATCACCTCATGGACATGGTGAGAAGGGAAAGAAATTCAGCCCCATCACCCGAGTTAGTGTAGTCTTCAGAAGGCTTGCTATTAAAGAAGTATGTTCTATTAGTGAATTACTTAAACGAGTGGGACATGCAATTTCCCCTCATATGAAGAATGAAATTTTGAAGGATATTAAGTCCGCTAGAAAATCTCGTAGGTCAACTATAGAGTCACCTACCCGTGTTTCCGTCTGGCTATGTTTGGGAAACCGAGTAGATACTGCTATGGTCATCACCAATCATACCACCACCAGAACCACAGGTCGCCGGCCGATTAAGTCAAGAATGGGTCGAAGAGGTTTACCCGTTATTCCTACAATCATGGAAAGAAAGACAAGATGATTACCTGACAGTGTAGCCAGTCTAAACCATGGGGAGCATACCTTCCCTCGACATACCGATGTCTCTACTAAGACGCCCCGTCCTGAGGCATCATCGTTGAAAAGGAAGAATGTATGGGTACCTAAGGTCGCTGCACCGATACAGTTCAGTGAACCTGTAAGACAGGAAGAAAAACCAGTGCCTGAAATATCTGACATCGTCGCAACAATAGCCAGCGAGATGGAGGAACAAGTTGAGGATTTNTAAGACACTGACCTAGATCTTAAGGGCTTAGTGGTGACCTAAGCTAAATCCAAAATTGACTAAAAGAGGATTAAAGAAATAAACATAATTAAATCAAATGTCCTTGAAAAACCACTAAGCCCGTTTAGGTTTGAAATTTGGCTAAGTGTTCAAATTACACTAACTTGCCCCTTCGTGGGTCTTCACCCACATAATTTTTAAAATTAAATGATAAATGATAATTACCCCATTCTTAGAGATAATTGAGACATCAGGGTTCACTGAGTAATAAGGGTATTCACAGGATGAACCATTAAACAACATAATGAGTTTAAATGGGCTCGAGGCTTTTCACTAGTTGGTTGGAGGGAGACATGGACCTGCTTCCCTCTCCTAACTTGTTGGATACGTCAGAGGCCTATTAAACTTAATATTTTTCGCTTAATGGAATCATCCTTAATTAAACATTTAAGGACTTAACAAAATACAACATAGACTTAGGAAAACCCCTTAGAACTCTACTTTTCCTTCTCTTCATAAATGCCCTCACATGCATTTTAAGTTTCAGGAGGTGGAACGAGAAGACTCGCCAGGTACACTTTTATAGTTTTCAGCGTTGTCTTTTTTGTACTTTCATACTGTATTTCTATAGCCGCAAATTTGCATGCTAAACAATAATGTCACCCTGCATGAAAACTAAAACCATCAGGATAGCCACGAAACCATAACTAAAACCAAAACTAAAATCAACCAAGATAAAATTCACCGCCACAACATTCAAAATATAAAAACAACTCAAAATTTAATACAAACCCACAAAAACAACAATTGCAACTAAATTAAGACGTCTCTCAACCATAACCAGAACCAAAACTAAAATCAACCAAGATAAAATTCACCGCCACAACATTCAAAATATAAAACGAAACCAAAACTAAAATCAACCAAGATAAAATTCACCGCCACAACATTCAAAATATAAAACAACTAAAAATTTAATCACAAACATCACACAAAAACCACAACTTCAACTTAGAAAACCAAAACCAAAACCAAAACTAAAATCAACCAAGATAAAATTCACCGCCACAACATTCAGCCACATAACCAAAACCAAAATTAAAAATCAACCAAGATAAAATTCACCGCCACAACATTCAAAATTAAAACCAAAACCAAAACTAAAATCAACCAAGATAAAATTCACCGCCACAACATTCAAAATATCCCAAAACCAAAATTAAAAATCAACCAAGATAAAATTCACCGCCACAACATTCAAAATATACAACCATAACCAGAACCAAAACTAAAATCAACCAAGATAAAATTCACCGCCACAACATTCAAAATATAAAACGAAACCAAAACTAAAATCAACCAAGATAAAATTCACCGCCACAACATTCAAAATATAAAACAACTCAAGCAAAACAAAAATTAAAATCAATCAAGATAAAATTCACCGCCACAACATTCAAAATATAAAACAACTCAAAATTTTAATACAAACCCACAAAAAATAACAGCTACAACTAAATTAAGATGTCTCTATTGGATGATCGGGAATCCCTTGGAGAAGGTAATACCCGCTACAACATTCAAAATTCTACAACATTCAAAATATAAAACAACTCAAAATTTAATCACAAACATCACACAAAACTACAACGCTACAACATTCAAAATATAAAACAACTCAAAATTTAATCACAAACATCATACAAAACCACAACTGAACATGCAAAATATAAAACAACTCAAAATTTAATCACAAACATCACATAAAACTACAACTTCCGACATTCAAAATATAAAACAACTCAAAATTTAATCACAAACATCACACAAAACTACAACTTCATTAAATTAAGACGCCCCTATTTGATAATCGGCAATCCCTCGGAGGAGATAACCTACGGTTGCTAACGAGGCTTCCCATGGTTTAAATCAAATTATGGAACTCATTAAGTTGGGTTTGATAAATTCATTTGGACTAAGTAAATCTAATAGAAAATAGTGATGCCGGAACGAGGGAACCGTAGGATCCTAACCGGTGTCTCTCTAATCAACTTTAATATGCCCTCATAAAATTTAAAGAACTTCAACCATAAGGCCACCTGATTTGATATTATAACTTGACACACTAGATAACTCAGACTTGTCGCGGCAAGGAGCTTGGAGCTAGCATGGTGGGCAGCACGACCATCTTCAACAGCAAAACTTGTCTTCCCCAACTAAACCAATCTTTCTTCCTTAGACTTAAACAACAAAGTCATAGGACTTNCTTAGTTTATTTGATCGAGCCTTATCCTCAAGTCTTGTGTTTATCCTTTGGGATAGATACAGGATTTGAAGTACAATGCTCTTTCATTTTAAACTATGAAAAATATGGGGTCAGTTTGATTTCATACTTCAATGTCCTTCCGAAGCGGGCGACGGGATTTCGATTCCGGTGGCCGACAGCTTCTTATGGGCAACCCCACAATCCAACCCGAAATAACGCCGACAGTAACAATTAAGCCATTAAAATATAATTTAAATTCAAGTTAGGAGGCTAAATCGAACCATCACAAGAACCCAGACCGAGCTTCAAAACTAATTTTCCAAAACCCAAAAGATGTTACCAATATGTATATATACTTTCAAGTAAGACATCCAAGGAAGCAAAGCTGTAATTCCCAAATTGCTATTCCAAGCCAAAAAAAATTCCAAAAAATGCATTCGAGCAGGGGCAACATAGAAACCAGTTCCAAATAGATGTTCAAAGTCAAAAATATAATCGCCATTGTATGCATTCAAATAGGGATAACAAGAAGAGCAAAACTGAGGCATTATAGAAGCTGCCCAAAACATCTAAGATCCTCCAAAGTATATTCAAATGAAAGAGCAGTAAAACCTAGCCCCAAAATATTGTTCAAAACTAAAAGAATAGTCTTATTTTATGTATTCGAGTAGAGGCAGCCAGGAGAACAAAAACCACAACTCCAAGATAATATTCTAAACCAAAATAATCTTCATACATATATTCGAATAGGGACAACAGGAAGAACAAAACCAAACCCCCAAACAATTGATCAAAGCTATAAAATAGATCTCCAATATCTTTATTTGAGTGGGGAAAACAGGGAAGCACAATAACAACCCCCAAATATCAAAAGAATCCATGTACATTTATTTCAAGCTCAAAGAAACCGTGAAGCTAAAAAATAGAAGCCCACCTTATCAAATAAGTCCAAAATCTCCTTTGAATAAGAGATAATCGATTAGCTTAAAAACAAGGCAGAATGAAACATCTAAACAAATATTCTCGAATAAGACATTAAGAAAAAAAGATTATAGCCCCAAAAGTATCCTCAAAAGCCAAAATATATTATCCTAATGTATATTCAAAGAAGGAAGCAGAGGAAGCAAAACTGCAACTTCCAAAAAAATCCTCAAAAACCCGTAGATGAATTCCTAAAGTATATTCAAAGAAGGCAGCAAAGAAAGCAGAAAATTATACCCCCAAATAGTTATTCCAAAACCATAAGGAAATAATCCCTGCATATACATTCAAATAAGAGCAAAAAGAAGAACAAGAACTGTAGTATTTGATACCAAAAAGATCTCAACACATGTATTCGAATAGGGCCAAATAGTATAACTGTGGTATTAATCTATCAAAATCATGATCAAGAATAACTAATTCTCAAAATAACTGAAATCTGACCTCGATTTATCACTAGCTCAAGAAATGAAAGGAGTAAGAAGAAGTCATGAGATGAAAGCTTCCAGCAAAAATCCCTCCGAAATCTCAAGAAAAAAAATGTTGTCTCTTTCTCTTCCCCTTTGGGGTATTTATAGTTGAGCGAGGGGAGGAGAAGCTCAAGACAAGGGACCCACACAATCTCAAGAATGAGAACTATGAGCTCATGGGTGGGAGAGGCCGTTACAAGAAAGTAACCGACAGTTATAACCAGAGAAAGAGATAAAACACCACAAGAGAGGAAGAGGGTGACCGGAGAAACAGGCAATAGGGCCATCGTTACTCAGCCGAGAGAAGCAAAAAAGATAGGGCAAAATTTGGTCCCAAGAAGAGGAAGGGAGCGCACGTGAGGAAGAGTTTAGGATTAGGTTTTAAAAGAATATCTTTTATTAAAAAAAAACCTTTATCAAATAACTTTTTTATTAAAGAAAATATTAAGAAAATATTAAATTTTGTGTGATCTCCTCGCGCTCGGAGCCCCGACAAAATGAGTGTCCTCCCTAGCTAAAATCAACATTCCGAACGCAACGACTTGATTCGTTTCGTCATCCGGAGTCACCCGGACAAAGTCATCGACGATCGCGCCAAATTAAATTTGGTTCGCGCGTGGCATGACAAACAAAATTATGTTGGCCCAATCGGTGCCGTTTAACGAGAATATTATTGACTGATCCTCACATAAGCAACGACTAAAGTCAAACACATTGCTCGCAGTGGAAAGTCAAACATCTCACGCGCCACGGTGTCCACCTACGTCTTTCAAATTTCTATAGGAGCTTAATTTGAGCTTCAATATGTCGGCTTTTCAATCGACTCAATCAAATGTTGAGGATCTAAAACCATCCATATGAAACTGCGAGGAGTGAAGAAATGACTTGAATTTCTAAAGGGGGTGAGTCCCAGTCTAGTCCTCTAAGAGAGTCAAAATAGGGAGATCTTAAGGCTAGATCCTAGCGTATCTAGAGAAGGGAAAAGAAGACCTCAAAAATGAGGTCAACACACACCAACAAGATAAAAGAAAAATACAGGGTAGTAGTTTTCTAAGTTTAAAATTTTAAAATTAAAGTTAGCAAGATTTTCAACTTTTCAAATGATATAGAATCAAGTTCAATCCTTAACTAACTAACACAGTACTAAACACACAATAATAGTTACTACCCTAGCATTTTAAAACAAACTACTAACAAAACACAACATCATAATATAATTAAACAAAATAATAGTCTCATACATCACAAAATCTAAACTAACACACAAACATACATGCATCAGTTCCAAAGCATAAAAACACATCACATCACATGTCTCAAGTCCAAATAAACACATAAATAAAAATATAGCTATTCGGACTACATATTCCATATCATAATACAAACTTAAAAATAAATCTCATATTCCTACACATCATTCTCAGAATCACTGCTATCCCAAACATCTGCAGGCTCGTAATCAGGGTATCCAGGATATGGAGGAAATTGCACTCCTTGGTTACCCCTAATGAGGCTCTCCATAGATGAGTGAAATTTCTCTTAATAATCAGTTTTTCTTCTATTATATCTGCTCTAAATTCTGAACTTTATGAGCGGTATAATTAACATTGTCCATTATCCTCTATAATAATTGATCTTAGGTCTCAGTAGACTCACCTCTAGAAGTATAAGCACGTGAGGTAGATGGTCTAGATGTAGAAGCAGCAGAGGTGGAAGTAGCGGACATTTCCATTCCATAGCTTCTTGAAAATTCTCCTCTCCAGCCAAAAATAGAATGTTCAGAATAATTCTTCACATTCACTTTTGTAATAAGCTTTAAAGGCAACAATACTTCCTCCTAGCTATCATATTTCACTCTAGCCTGCTAACATAAAAAAAAGATTAAGGAAGAAAATCTCAGACCTACAGTAGTAGCGGCAGTGACAGAATTGATGATAGTCTGATATATCAAAGCTCCAATGTTGATGAGCTTTCCTTCTGGATATAATAATTTAACTTCGCTCTCTCTCTGGTAACTTGATCCCGATGTGAAATATAGTAATGTAAAATTATATAGTTGACTCCACTATGTAATAGTGCCAAAATATTGATACAATATTTTATGAATTAGAAATTTAAGCAATTAATGTTGGGATTCTACGCAAGTATTCATATCTTTATCAAATAATAAAGGACTTTCTATTTAAGCCCCAAATATTGATCCCACGGGAAGGTTTAAATTTGAAATGATAAATTTAGTAGGAAATTCACAGAAAGTCAAAACAAAATTACTGTCACTAATTTTGAATGTTGAGATATTATCAGAACTAAATTATTTAACTAATAATAAAAATGAAATACAGAGTTTAAACAGTAACTACTAAACTATTAAACTATGTT
Source organism: Phalaenopsis hybrid cultivar (assembly GCA_002079205.1). Taxonomy (NCBI): domain Eukaryota; kingdom Viridiplantae; phylum Streptophyta; class Magnoliopsida; order Asparagales; family Orchidaceae; genus Phalaenopsis; species Phalaenopsis hybrid cultivar. The sequence goes on from JXCR01146621.1 coordinate 69,778, forward strand.
TAGGAAAAAGCATCTACAATGAGATTTTGGTAAAATGAGATGAGATAAATGATTTTAATATGTATTGTGTCAAATAAGAGCAGTTTTAATTCTCTACCTTGATACAGTGTTATAGAAAATCATTGGCTAATATCAGGTTTAGTCCCTAAATCTGTGGCTAGGCTAGGAGGATATTGGCTCCTACTCCAGAGCTCCCACTTCCTTTCACCTGAAGGCTAACTCTTGCTTTAGTTTTTAAACACTAAGACCGAATTAGGGATTTTAGTCTATCACCCTAAAGATTCTCCAAATCTACACCCAACAAAGTATATTTCTCTATTTATTTGCACTTAATTCCATGAACGAAGTTCTCCTTTATGGAATCAAATGTGATCCTCACTCTATTGTAGAACTCATACTCCATTTCCCGGATCATATGTTTCACAACATATAAACAAATTTCTCCTTCATGAAATCAAATGTGACCCTCACTCTGTTGTAGAACTCATACTCCATTTCCCGGATCATATGTTTCACAATATATTTTAATTGTTATAGAACTCATACTCCATTTCCCGGATCATATGTTTCACAACATATTTTAACAATTCAATTGGCCTGGTAAAAAAGTAAATTAAGTTCGAAGTCGAAAAATCATCACAATTTATTTTATATTTTAATATTGACACATCTATATTATCTCTTCATTTCTCCATATCTTAGAGTAGGGAGAAAGATAAAGTAAACTACTTAGAATTTATCATAAAGATACAACAAAACATAAATTTCATATACAAAAGAAAGTTCATACAGTACTAATAAACAAAAAATACTTATCTAAAACTCTTTCTCAAATAAAATCTCTTGTAGCCTCTTCTAAGAAATTTAGGAAGAAGAAATCTCTCACTTTTCTCCTTCTCCAACACTCTTAGAGAAGATCTAACACTTAATCTCACCATAAAACTCTAAATTATAAGAACAATGAACTCTAAATGGTTGTGGAATAAAAAATGGAAGAATGTGTGATGCGTGGAAGGTTGAATTGGGGCGATGAGATGTCAAGAAGAGTCACTTTTTTGATCAATTTTGGCCTTAAATAAAGCCTAGAGTTGTTCTCCAATAGGTGCCTCCAAAAACTCTTCAAAAAGCATCCAAATTCATCGAATCTTCTAGAAACATGGGCTGAACCGACATCGGCGCCAGTGTTCTGCAATTTAATTTGATGCTCACTGTCAAACGACACCGTCGGCTCTACTTTTGGCGCTGTCGATGCTGAACAAATTTCAACTTCTTCATTTTATTCCAAGTTTCTTCCTTTTTTGCTTCCTTTTTGTTTCTTTTTTGCTTCAAGTCCTAAAATTCAACAACCTGCAAGAAAACATAAAAATACCTTCCATTAAAGTGTAATATCACAAAAAATGAGTATAAAATATGAGTCTAAAAATGCATATATTTTTGGTGTATATGCAATATCACCAAAAATAAGTATAAAATATGGGTCTAAAAATGCATATATTTTTGGTGTATCAAAAAATGAGTATAAAATATGGGTCTAAAAATGCATATATTTTTTGTGTATCAAAATCCCCCAAACTTAATGGTATAAAATATGGGTCTAAAAATGCATATATTTTTAGTGTATCAAAATCCCCCAAACTTACATGTTACTTGTCCTCAAGGTAACTCCTTATACTATTAAAAATATGACTTATGGTAAAGAGTTTAAATTTTAGATTTTCATATCTTAGTCTACTAAATACAATAGCATAACTTAAGAAAAATACAAAATAACTCCAGTTAATACTAAAGGTATAAGAATATTTAGTAATCAAGTCCAAAATTTCTGATTCTCTATTCTTTTCAAGAAAAATTGTAAATTGTCATATTAAAGCCACTTAAAGTATTCATATGAAAAAGAAATTCATAAAACTTTACTAGTAAATAAACTAATACTCAAATAAAAGTTTATAAAATGTAGCAAGCCTTCTTTTTTAAATTGATTCAAGTGAAACAAATTTTTAATTAAGCATCTCCTCAAGCTTCTCCCCACATCTTTTCTTTTCTTTTTCTTTTATTTTCTTTTATGTTATTTTATTTTATTTTATTTTCTTTTCTTTTCTTTTCATGTGAGGATTACTATATCTTGATAGCCTTTAATGATTTTGGACTTCACTACCCTCTTCTTAATGTTAAAAACTGGTCACATTTCTTCACTTGACAATTTTATATTAGCCTAAGGATTTCATAAAGTTTAATTCTTTTCTTTTAACATGAACCTTTAAAATTTCTAATATTACAAAAATACAATTTTCTTTACTTAAAATAGAAAAAATAGTCTTTTTCTTTTATACCAACTATCTTAATCTCTAAAATTAACCTTTATTATTGAAAATTTTTACTTAAATTTACTATATATTTAGAAACATAAATATAGTTATCCCATAGTTAACCCCTAATACCAAAAGTCATGTTAAATTTAAAATTTTTGAAAATATAGCTAAGTGAGGACAAATAAAATTAAGTTTCTTTCTTTAAAAAGGAATTTTCTTTCCCCCCAAACTTAAATTAGCATGATGAACTGAAAATAAAGGGTGAAAGAAAACATTAAATACATAAAGAAAAGACATACCTGTTGAAGGTTTTGATTTTGAAACTTTAATTCTTAAATACTGCAGGTGCTAATATAAAAAACAACAGGACTTAAAACATTAAATTGCACATAATACATATAAAGCTGTTGAGAAAGAGTTAATTACGGTACATTTAACAAATACTAAAATTAACAACAGAACTAAACCAAATTCCAGAAATGAAAACAGTTTTACAAACTACAGTTCACAACTCAACATAACAACAAAACAGAGTCTCACAATTCAACAAACAATCTCAACAATATAATAAATATAAACAACACAATAATAAAGTACAATCAAACATAAACTAAAAAAAATCAAATCACCAATCATCATCATCTTCTTCTTCTAAATCCAAATTCTGCCATTGATATGGAGTAAAAACAGGGTGAGTAGGAAACTGAACTGAATGATCACCCTTCATGTATCTCATCAACACATCATCATAATTAGCATCATATTTGAACTTTTACCGTATCAAATCATCAGTGTGAGCATGTCTGACATCCATGTTTTGCAACCTATGATCCATTCTTAAGATATGTCCATGTTGGATCATCATCTCATCCAAAAGTTCTTGAAGAGTAGGGTCACTAGAAGTAGGGGTCCTCGAAGTAGAAGGAATATCTCTGGTCTTACTTCCAAATCTCCAATCAACATGAGATTCATATGTCTTTATATTGGCAGGCCCTATAGGTCTTAGAGGCTCAATACTCCATTCCACAGGTCTGAAATCAACTCCTATCTGTTCATAGACTGTAAAAATAAGTGCAGGGTGTGCTAAACCACCAGTGTTCTCTCCCAAAGCAATAGATCTAGTGTTCAAATAGATAATAGAGCCGACATTTATTCTCATCACCTGCTGAATACAGAAGTTCAGGATGGCTCTATCCTTGGTCACCTCACTATGATGATTTGTCGGAATCATTCTTCTAGAAATAAAGTAGTGTCAGACCTTTGATATTAAATTAAGCATAGAAAGAGGAAAGTTTACCTTAGCACTATTTTTGAATTTCCAAGTCCCTTTTCCATCATTAAGAAAAGAAATAACTTCATATAAGGCCTCATTAGTAGCAGAAAATGATTTATACTCACAACTGTAAACATCTTCCAACTAATAAAACTCATTAATTTTTCTTGGAGAAAACTCCATTTTACCACAAACAAAAACAGAGTTGTCAGAAGCTTCAGTAAAGTTGACATAGAATTCCATCACTACACCAACAATCGCATCGGTAGTAAAATAACAAAATTTTTTCCACTGCCGAGCATTGACTAAATTTTGAATAACAATAATGGCTAGACTTCTCCACCCAAATTTTTAAAACCACGATCCAGAATTACTTTCTTATGCTCAAGTAGACTATTGAATCAAGCACTAGCCTGAAGCTAACAAATTTTTGTTCATCATCAGCTACTTTTCTTTTTTTCTTTGCTTGTTCTTGGTGTCATTAAAAATCTAGAGAAAATGAAATCCAAAGTTCCCGTGCCTTAAAATTGCCTCAAATCCAAGCAAATGCGAGCCCTAGGTGCAAAAATCGAAGGTCGAAGGTGACTCAAAGGGTAAAAATGGCGGTTTACGGTGAAAATTGTGAATTTTAAAGGGTAAAGGATGTTCTCGGGTCGAAGGCCTAAAAATTCCATTTTTCAATTTTTTTAATTTTCAATTTTCTTTCAATTTTCTCCAAAGTCTTTTTAGTATTTTTAAACACAAATTTTTATCTAACAATAATTTACAAATAAACATTTTCATAAATAACAACAAACTAACTTTTATATATAAAAATAAACTTTTACAAACACATTTTTCTAATTACACTTTCACACATACTAAACAAACTAAATTATAAATCAGCGTCGAAATCAAGCCACAACATTAAACGCTGGCACGAAACTATACACACAATCAAAGTTTAAAATTCTTAAGCAAAGCAAACTAAATCAAATCCACACAATCACATTAAGTACATAAGTATTTTAAACTAGTCCAAATTCTTTAATTATGCTGCCTCATCTTCAGTGCTTTCTCCTCCTTTGATATCTCCCATCGACTGGTAATGAACATACAGATTGTAGAAGGGTAAGTACGGGATCTGATCAGTCGAATTTTCTTTGATCCATCCTTTTTCTTTAAACATCCACACTAATCCTGCTTCAAATTTTCTAGAATGATTAAAACTCTCCTTCATCCTCCAATCTAGGTGATAAAAAAGGTGCTTAAGATCTCTTACTACATTCTTAATACTCCAAAGTTCTCTTTCAATTTTCTTCAATTTCCTTTCCGCAACAAGTGAACTTTCAACTGTTGGTGGCATCAATAGAGTTGAAGCATGTGATGAATGATCTAAGATAGTATCTAATGCTTCATTTCCATTCCCAACATAATTATCATCAATAGGAATCATGGGCTCCCAAGTTAATAAAACTTTTTCCCAACTTTCATATGGAACTTGAGATTGACTACAAAGTAGGAAAATTATGGAAGGATGCCTAAGTCCATAAATTGGCCCATTCATAATAATACCCATAACAGATTTAAATATAATAAATCCTATATCAATGGGTTTTTCCATTTGAGTGCAATAATTCAACATAACACTTTCTTTGGTGACTCTATTAATCTTCATGGTAGGAAGTAATCTTGCAGAAATGAAGAAATGTCACTACTTTGATATTGGATCAAGCAATGAAGTAGAGAAACTAACATATCCTTCATCTCACATTTCCCAAATATCACTTTCATCTGTTAGAAAATTATAGACATCTTGCATCAAATCTCTGGTAGGGATGAAATTTGTATAATGACATATTAGAATGTTTTTTATCATATACAACTCATTGATTCACGCAGGAGTAAATGGTATAACCTTACCTTATATGAAGACAACTCCTTGGGTAATTCCATGTAAATTGGCATAGAATTCCTTCAGTACTGGTACTACAACTGTAGCGGTAGTGTAGCATAGAACTTCCCATCACCTTTGTACAATGATTTTATCAATCGAAAAACTTAGATTAATCAATTCATGATTGACAAAGTCTCTCTCCTTGATAAGCCTCTTCTTTGTAATAACTTTGTCATATAATCTTTGTACGTCGAAACTGATGAACTTTCTTTTATTGAAAACTCAATACCTGGAAGTATTTCTGGAATTGGAGGCCATGGAATTTGAAACAAGAAAGTTTCTAGCAGTCCAAGGTAGTTTTTAGGACATTAAAAACACCTCCCGACGGTTATTACAAAGCAAAATCCTGCAAAAGTCCACCAAAATCTGCCAAAACCGTCAAACTGCTATCGGCGCAGTCAATGCTCCCAATTGTGTTGTTGGCCCTTTGGTCTGTCTGTGGGCACCGTCAGCGCCCATGCTGGCGCAGTCTGTGCCGAAGGCCAAATTCATATATTTTTTCATGTTTTCAATCTATTCGATTCCAAATTTTCCTCTAATACCAAAATTTGTCTTAATTTATAATATATAAAATTGTGTATGANTACCATTTGACTAGTTGGGTTGACTTAACATTAAAACTTCTTTAAATTGTGGTATGTACCATTCATAATAATATTTCAATCGATGCCCATTAACTTTAAATATCTTTCTAGTGTAAGGATCTTCAATACAATTATTCCATAATGATAGACTTTAATCACTTTAAATGGTCCTAACCATTTAGATTTTAGTTTTTCTAGAAATAATCTCAATCTTGTATTATATAATAAAACTTCTTATCCATGTTCAACTTCTTTTGAATAATCTTCCGATCATGCCATATTTTTAATTTCTCATTATAGATTTTTGCATTATCATATGCTTCATTTCTAATCTCCTCAAGTTCATTGAGTTGCAATAATCTTTTCTCACCAGCATCTCTTTAAATTAAAATTAAATTTTTTAATACCCCAAAATGCTTTATGCTCTAATTCTAGTGATAAGTGACATGTTTTTCCAAAAATAAGTTTATATGGGGACATTCCTATGGGAGTCTTATAAGCAGTTATGTATGCCCATAAAGCAGTATCTAATATACCAGACCAATCCAATTTATAAGGATTTACATCTTTTTCTAAAATTTGTTTAATTGCATGATTTGATATCTCTGCTAGACCGCTAGTCTGAGGATGATAAGTAGTAGAGAATCTATGCATAATATCATATTTCTTAATCAATTTTTTGATTCTCTTATTCCTGAAATTAGATCCTCCATCTGTAATAATTACTCTGATATTCCATGTCTTGTAAGAATGTTTTTAATTAAAATTTTAAAAACACTCTGAGCATCACATCTAGGTACAACAATAACTTCAATCCATTTGGACATATAATCAACAACAAGTAATATATATAAATTCTCAAATGAAGGCGATTCAATCCATTTGGACATATAATCAACAACAAGTAATATATATAAATTCTCAAATGAAGGCATCATAAAATCTAAACCCCACACATAAAAGATTTCAACTTCTAATGTGTAATTTAGAGGCATTTAATTTCTTCTAGATATCGATCACATGTTTTAATATATTCATTAACAACTCTAAAAAGAGTAGGCCAATTAAATCCAGCTTGTAAAATCTTATATGCAGTTCTATTCATTCCAAAATATCCTCCAAATTTAGAATCATGACATCTTTTAATTATTTGTTGAGTTTCCTCATAAGGCACACACCTTCTAATAATTAGATCTTTACATTATTTATATAGATATGGGTCATCCCAAAAATATAATTTTGAATCATATATAAATTTCTTTAATTGTGGATTTTTGAGATCAGGTGGTAAAATATCACTTACAATATAATTTACTATATCGACATACTACGGTACATTCATTTCATCAATACTATATTATTGTTCATCAGGGAAATTTTCTAAAATTTTAGTAGGAAAAATAGTTAATATTCTCTTTCTAGTCTAGATAAATGATCAGCTATTTGATTATCATTTCCCTTTCTATCAATTATGGTAAAATCAAACTCTTGCAATAGAAGTATCCATCTAATTTATCTTGGTTAAACTTCCTTCTTTTGCATCAAGTATTTAATAGCAGAGTGATCTGTATGCACTATACATTTAGTTTCAATTAAGTAAGGTCTAAATTTATCAAAGGCATAAACATAGCGAGTAACTCTCTTTCAGTAATAGTATAGTTAGTTTGAGCATCATTTAGAGTTTTACTAGCATAATATATTACTTTAAAATCTTCATTGTGCCTTTGTCTTAACACAAACCCAATAACATAATCACTAACATCGCACATTATTTCAAATGGTTTCTCCCAATCAGGTGGAACTAGTTAGGTGTAGTGATTAATTTTTCTTTCAATAATTCAAATGGTTTTATGTATTCCTCATTAAAATCAAATTTTGTGTCCTTTTATAAAAGTTGGCATAATGACTTAATTATTTAAAAAAAACTTTTTATGTAACATCTACAAAAACCAACATATCCTAAAAAGCTTCTTACTCCTTTAACATTAGTCGGAGGTGGTAATTTTTCAATAACTTGAATTTTTATAGGATCTACTTCCATGTCATTTTCAGAAATTTTATTGCCAAGTACAATTTCTCATAAAACCATAAATTGACATTTTCCCAATTTAGTACTAGGTTGATTTTTTTACATACTTATTGAACTTTTTCTAAATTATTTAAACATAATTCAAACAAAGTTCCAAATACCAAAAAATCATCCATAAACACTTTCATTCCATGTTCAATAAAATTGCTAAAAATTGACATTATACATCTTTGAAATGTTGCAGGTGCATTACATAGTCCAAAATGCATTCTACAAAAAGCAAATGTTCCATATGGGCTAGTAAATGTTGTCTTCTCCTGATCCTCTGGAGCAATTAGAATTTGGTAATAATCGTTATATCCATCTAAAAAGCAATAATATTTGTTCTTAGCTAATCTATCCAACATTTGTTCTAGAAAAGGTAAAGGGAAGTGATTTTTTCTGGTGGCCATGTTTAATTTTCTATAGTCAATACAAGTTCACCAACCAGTAACTTGTCTTATTGATATTAATTCATTTTTCTCATTTTCTTCAACGGTCACTCCACCTTTCTTTGGAACACAGTGAATTGGACTTACCCAAGCACTGTCTGAAATAGGATATATAATTCCAGCATCTAGCCATTTTAAAATTTCTTTTTTAACAACTTCTTTCATTATCGGGTTTAATCTCCTCTGAGGATCAGCTTTAGGTTCATATTGTTCATCTAATAGAATTCTGTGCATACAAATTGAAGGAATAATTCCTGTAATCTACTAAAGTCCATCCAAAAGCCTTTTTATATTTTGTTAACATCTCTATTAATTTTTGTTCTTGAATTTCTATTAATTCATAAGATATAATAACAGACAATGTAGATGACTCTCCTAAAAACACATATTTTAAATGGGCAGGTAATATTTTCAGTTCAAGTTCAAGTGGCTTAATACTTAAAGGAATAAGATTTTTATAATCATTTTCTAACAAGTCTAAGGTTTCAAATTTGCCTTAAATATAATCAAAATCTTCTTCTTTTATTTCGTCATTATTTTCAAAAAATTCTCCTTACTTTAATTTGTCTTCAAACTCATTCTTAAATTGCTCATTACTCAGATAATCAGTTACTTCCATCCTAAAACATTCATTATTATTTTATATTGCTGGATATTTTATATCTTTTGTAATATTAAATGTTACTTCTTGATCATTCACTCTCATTATTAATTCTCCTTTTCACACATTTATCACAGCTCTCCCTATTGCAAAAAATGGTCTCCCCAAAATAATAGGAATTTCTTTATCTTCCTCCATATCCAATACTATAAAGTATACAGAGAAAATAAATTTATCCATTTTTACTAATACATCCTCTATAACTTCTTTTGGATAAGTTATTGATCGATAAACTAACTAAAGAGTTACAGTTGTAGGGGAAATATCTCCCAAATCTAAACGTTTAAAGATCGATAAAGGAATACTATTGATACTCACTCCTAAATCACATAAAGTTTTTCCAAAAATCTTTTCACCAATAGCACAAGGTATAATAAAACTATAAGGATCTTTTAATTTTTCAGGAAACTTTTTTTGAATAATAGCACTACACTCTTCATTGAGCGCAATAGTCTCATGATCTGTGAACTTCATTTTCTTGTTTAATATATCCTTCATAAATTTCACATAACTTGACATTTGTTCCAAAACTTCAACGAAATGAATGTTTATCGTTGACTTTATAAGGATTTCCAAAAATTTGTAAATTGTTTAACTTTGTTCTTCTGCTTCAGTCTTTGAGGAAACAGAGGTAATGGTTTTTCTAAGGGACCTTGTGTTTGTTAATTTTAATTTTTGTCACTTTCCATTGCATCCTTCTCTTTATCAACTTCAGTTTCTCTTTGGATCCTAGTTTTAACTTCTTTTCCACTTTGTAATTAAACAACTTTAATTTTCTTCTTATTTTGATATTTTGGATTAATTTCCACCGTATTCGAAAGAATTCGAGAAGGTCTGTTACTGAGTGCAGTAGCAATATGTCCTAATTGATTTTCAATATTTCTAATAGTAAGGTCTGTTACTAAGTGCAGTAGCAATATGTCCTAATTGATTTTCAATATTTCTAATAGCAACTCCTTGATTCTGAATTTGATTTCCCATGTTTAACATTACTTCTTCCATTTCAACTTCTTTTCATTAACTTGTAGGTTAGGATTAGAGTTAAATTCAGGAGGATAATAGGGTCGATAAATAGGATTTCTTTGGTTGTTCAAATTTCTAGAGGGATTCACCGAATTGTTATAATTATTCAACAAAAATTAGGGTGATTTTTCCATCCAGAATTATAAAAGTTAGAATAGGGATTGTTATTTCAATTATTTATAGTATTTAATGTTTTATAAGATGATCGAGTATCAAAGATCTGTCCTAGTGAATTTTTCTCTAATACTGGGGGTATTTGAGAATAGTTCACTCTTATTTGATCAATCTTTTTCAAAATAGCAGCTATTTGAGATGCTAAAATAGACATTGCATCAGAATCATAAATACTAGCTACTCTCTTAGGATTTACCCTTTCAGAGAGCCATTAAAAATTGTTAATAGCTATTTCTTCAATTAAATAATATGCTTCATCAAAAGGTTTTGACATTAGTGATCCACCCGCAACAGCATCTATAATAGATCTCAGTCAACCTACTAATCCATTATAAATTGTTTAAATTGTTAACCAATCTGGTAAAGCATGGTGTGGACATTCTCTAAGAAGATCTTTAAATCTTTCCCAAGCTTCATATATTGATTCTGCTTCAAACTGACAAAAAGATGTAATATCATTTCTAAGCTTAGCAGTTTTCGAGGGTGAAAAATATTTAGCTAAGAATTTTTGTGATAATTCTTCCCAAGTTTTGAGAGATTCAAGTGCTAATGAATTTAACCAAGCCTTGACTTTATCCCTTAATGAAAAAGGAAAAAGTCTAAGCCTAACGAATCATTACACACTCCGTCATATTTAAAAGTAGCCCAAATTTCAAAAAAACTAGCAAGATGTAAGTTTAGATCTTCAGTAGGTGTTCCTCCTTATTTTGTACCATTTGGATAATAGCAGGTTTAAGCTCAAATGAATTAGCAGCAACATATGGATTTTGAATAGTCAAGTGAAGTTCATCTGCTGTCGGGTTAGCATAATCTTTTAATGGTCTTTGTCGATTTTTGTTTATTTGATTATTCAAGTTATTTGCCGTTTCGTTTATGTTTTTAATTTCTTTTTGTTGTTTTTGAATTTTTTTTAATAGTACGCTCTAATTCTAAATCGTAAGGTACTAAACCTTCAAATCCAATATTTCGCATAAATAAATATGATAAGCAAAGAAAAATTTATTAAAAACGATTCTTAAATAAAAATAAATTTTCTTTTTGGATTTTTGAATTTTTTAAATTTTTTTTAAATTTTTTTAAATTTAAATTTATATATATATAATTATCTCTAAATTTTCAAATTTACCAAATATATTTAATTTAACGTTACCTGCCTCGGCAACGGCGCCAAAAACTTGTTTTCGATGTGAAATATAGTTGTGAAAAAATATATAGTTGACTGCGCTATGCAACGGTGCTAAAAGCTTGATGCAATATTTTATGAATTAGAAATTTAAGCAATTAATGTTGGGATTCTACGCAAGTATATGTATCGTTATCAAGTAATAAAAGACTTTCTATCTAAGCCCCAACTATCGATCCTAGGGGAAAGATTTAGATTTGAAATGATAAATTTACTAGGAAATTCACAGAAAGTCAAAACAAAGTTACTGTCACTAATTTTGAATGTTGAGATTTTATCAAAACTAAATTATTTAAATAATAACAAAACTGAAATATAAAGTTTAAACAGTAACTACTAAACTATTAAACTATGTTTATGTGATGAAGATTTTATATGTGAAAAAGGCATATTTCTCACTACAATGAGATCTTCGTAAAATGAGATGAGATAAATGGTTTTAATATGTATTGTCCCAAATAGGAGCAATTTTAATTCGTAAAATGAGATGAGATAAATGGTTTAATATGTAGTGTGCTAAATAGGATAAGTTTCAATTCTCTACCCTGATACAGTGTTATATAAAATCATTGGCTAATTGATCTCGACGTAATGCTTATGCACAGTATAACAATAGTTCTGATGATATTTTTCATTTATATTTTCTTATTTTGCAACAAAACCAAAAACTTGATCGTGAAGAAAAATAAGAATTTAACTTTTTAATTTATATATATNTTAATCTTCAAGCATCTCCTCCCTTACATTTCTTTTCTTTTCTTTTTCTTTTCTTTTTTTTTTCTTTTTCTTTTTTTTTTCTTTTTCAGGCAAGGAATACTATATCTGGATAGACCTTTAATGATTTTGAATTTCACTTCTCCTTTCCTAAAGTAAAGTCTTGATATAAAACTTTTACTTATTAAATATTAAAACATTTTGAAAATCATTTTAATAAAATAAATTTAAGTATTAAAAATAAAAGTCTAAATTATCTAATATTTTCAAAAATACAATTTTTCTTACTAAAGATAGTCACTTATATTAATCATTTTCTATACTAAAAGTTTTTAACTTAAAGTTTTTCTTCATTTTAAACGATAATCGATATATTAATCATTTTCTATACTACAAATTTTTAACATAAAGTTTTTCTTTTTTACTTAAAGTTTTAACTAAATTTTCTTACTCATTTCTAAAATCAAAATTTACTTCCCTAATATAATTTCATATACATAATCANTCCCTTACATTTCTTTTCTTTTTATTTTCCTAAAGTAAAGTCTTAATATAAAACTTTTACTTATAAATATTATAATAGTTTTGAAAATCATTTTAATAAAAGAAATTTAAGTATTATAAATAAAAGTCTAAATTATCAAATTTTTCAAAAATATAATTTTTCTTACTAAACATAGTCACTTATATTAATCATTTTCTATATTAAAAATTTTTAACTTAAAGTTTTTCTTCATTTTACTAAATTTTAAACTAAATTTTCTTACTCAATTCTAAAATCAAAATTTACTTCTCTAATATAACTTCATATACATAATCAATTTTTTTTTTTAAATTCAAATTCATTTGCAATTCATTTGAGAACAAATAAAATTCAAGTTTTGAAAATGTTTTTCATCCCTTCCCCAAACTTAATTTTCTTAAACAGATTAAACAATTTAGCATCAGATAATTATATAGGCAGGAATGAAAATTGAAATAACATGCTTAACGAAATTTTTACATCCAAATTATACAAGTATAAAACTAAAGACATGAGTAAAATTAAATTTGATCAAATTTTCTAACATTTTATTTTAGNGCATTCTAATTATACAAGTATAAAACTAAAGACATAAGTAAAATTAATTTTGATCAAATTTTCTAACATTTTATTTTAATTTTACATGTAGAGATTCAATAGACTTCTAAACAGTGGGTATAAAAGCAAACAACACACTAACTTGATAAAAGAAAAATACAGGGTAACAGTTTTTGAATTTTAAAATTAAGATCTAAGCTAGCAAGATTTTTAAATTTTTTTTAAAAAAGACAGAATTAAGTTAAGTTCTAAACTAACCAATCCACAGTACTAAAAACAAAAAAAAATTACTACCCTAAAATTTTAAAAACAAAATACAATCTAACACAATTATCCCAACAACAGTAGAATATAAAAATTCAAAACACAACAAAAAAACATAGTCCATAACATCACATAAATGCATATGTAGCAGTACTACATCACAGAGTCCATAACAAAACACAAACATAACAATACATCAAACCAAATCAAGTTCAACACATCATCTGTCATCTCTACTCATGTCCACTCTCAGAATCGCCACTATACCATTTTTTTTAGGCTCATAGTCAGGATAATTAGGATATTGAGGAAATACTACTCCTGGGTCACCTCTAATCAGACCCTCAAGAGCTGGGTATAATTTCTCCTCAAAGTCACTCTTTCTCTTATTATACTTATTTGTATGCTCAACAAATTGTTCTAGATTTTGAACTTTATCAGCGGTAAAGTGGATATGAGTCATCATCTTCTATAATAACTCCTCTTGAGTCTCAGTTGACTCACCTCGAGATGTAGAAGCACGTGAAGTAGATGGTCTTGATGAAGATTCAGCAGAGGTAGATGTAGTAGGCATCTCTAATCCATACCTCCTGAAAAAATCCTCCTCTCCAGCCAAAAATTGATTGCTCCGAATAAGTCTTCACATTCACTTTTGTAATGTGCTTCAGAGGCAACAAAACTTCCTCCCAACTAGCATACTTTACTTCAACCTGCTCGCATAAAGAAAATATCAAGGAAGCAAATCCCATACCTGCAGTAGCAGCAGCAACAGCTGAACTGATGATAGTGTGATAGATCAAAGCCCCTATGTTGATGGGCTTTCCTTCCTAAATACAATAATTCAACGTCGATGTCTCTCTGCTCACTTCACTGAGATGATTTGTAGGAAGCAGATGAGCTGATATAAAATAATGCCAAGCCTTTGATGTTGCACACAACTTTGACGTTAGAAAATTTACTCTCCTCTCATTTGTAATCTTCCAAAGTCCTCTTCCAAAAGTAAAATAAGATATGATCTTGTCCAATTTTGCTTCCTGACCAAAGGAAAATATGTTGAGATTTTTATACCTATTTTACACTAATTTTTATTATATTGCACTTTAAAGAAATGTATTTTTGATGTTTAGTTACAGGTATGTTGAATTATGATCATTGGAGCAAAAAGATGCAAAAAGGAGTGAATTTGGAGCAAAAAAGACCCAAATATGAAGATTTGATCTTGGGCATCGACAACGAGCTTGAAGCTGCCGACGGTGAGTTTTTCGAGAGAGTCCAGAATTAAATATCTCTAGAAGGCCCCCGACGGCTCCATCGAGGCCGCCAACGGTGAGCACATCGGTTCTCTCAACAGATGCATTGAATGTGGATGATTTTTGAAGGGACGCTTGGGCAGCTCTTGAAAACTCTTCTACAACTTTAGTAACAACAATTTGGTGTCCGCTGGTGTGTCCAGGGGGTGTCTGCTGGAGTGCCACTGGTGTCTTTGTTGTTTGTGGTGCCCATTAGAGTGTAGAGAGTGGTTAGTATTGTGAGGAATTCTTTGAGAGATTGTAAGAGTGGAAGGAATTTTCTCTATATACAATTTATGTATATAGAGAAATCATTCACTTTCCTCTATATATATAAATTCCAAGTTTTGTAGTATATTCTCCATGAGTTGTGAGTAATTTTCTCTGTATTTCTCATTGTCTTGAGATTTTATGAAATGGTGATTTGAATTGGTTGTGCCATGAGAATGTTAAAGAAGTTTGTGATAACTTTTCACTTCAATCTTAATTTACTTTCAATATGGCCAATTGATTTGTTAAAATATGTTGAGTATTACAACTAAAGTGAAGACTACATCCAAGATTTATGGAGGTCAAAGTCCTTGAAAGCTGGGTGCAAATAAATAGGGAAATAAAAAATTATCGGGTGTAGAATTGGAGATCTTAATTAGGACTATTAGAAAACTTTTACTTGAATTACAACTTATTTTCATATTTAGTTAACTGTTTTTTCTGTGTGTTGATTTCAATTTTATGCGTAAATTTGGACCTGAAAATCTTATACCCTACGATTTGAAATCAGAACGCACTGTTAGAAGAATTAAAAAACTAAAAAAAGAACCCAGAAATCCTGACATAATGGAAAATAATGTGAACAATCAAGGAATAGAAAATGAACATCAACCTAGACCTCTACGAGATTATGCAAATCCTACAGTAGATGAAATTCATTTATCCATCCAAAATCCTGATGTAGTTGCTAATTCATTTAAGCTCGAACCTGCTATTATCCAAATGGTACAAAACAATCAATTTGGAGGTACACTAAATGAAGATCTTAATTTACACCTCGCTAGTATTTTAGAACTTTGTGCTACCTTTAAATATGACAGAATTTTGAATGATGCTATTAGACTTAGAATTTTTCCTTTTTCACTTAGGGATATGGCTAAGATGTGGTTAAATTTGTTAGCACCTGGATCTATTAGAACTTGGGGAGAACTTTCACTAGATGGTTAAATTCATTAGCACCTAGATCTATTAGAACTTGGGGAGAACTTTCACAGAAATTTCTTCTAAAACTGCTAAGCTTAGAAATGACATAACATCATTTTGTCAGATTGATGGAGAGTCGATATATGAGGCTTGGAAGAGATTTAAAGGTCTTCTTAGGAAGTGCCCACATCATTCGTTACCAGATTGGTTGATAATTCAAACATTTTACTATGGATTAGTGTGATCTTTTAGATCGATTATAGATGCTGCGGCTGGTGGTTCTTTAATGTCAAAACCTTTTGATGAGGCTTATTCATTAATAGAAGAGATTGCTGCCAATAATTTTCAATGCCCCTCTGAAAGGGTAAATCCTAAAAGAGTAGCTAGTATCCATGATTCTGATGCAATATCTATGCAGATTGCTGCAATATCAAAGATTAAAAGAGTAGCTAGTATCCATGATTCTAATGCAATATCTATGTTAGCTTCACAGATTGCTGCAATATCAAAGAAATTAGATGTGGGATGAATTATTCTCCAACACCTCTTGTGATGGAAGAGAATTCATCTGGGCAATTTGTGGATAATGAAATATTCTTCAACACCTACTATAATTGAAGAGAATTCATATGGGCAATTTGTGGATGTTGAACTTTCTTATTAGACTTTAAATGCTATTAACAATAGACCCAACAATCCTTATTCAAACTATTATAACCCAGGTGAGAATCATCCCAACTTTAATTGGAATAACAATTCCTCTACAAATCAACAATGGGCAAACAACCCAGTAAACCCATTGAAAAATTCATCCAACCAAGGAAATGTTAATTATAGACCTTCTTATCCTCCAGGATTTATAGTAACACTCAATTTAAGGAAAAGAAGTTCCATGGAAGAGCTGATACTGAACATGGGTCAAAATTGCAGAATCAAGAAATCAATTGCAGATTTAAGGAAATCAATTACAAAATCAAGGAACTGCTATTAATTGCTGAATCAAGGAAATCGATTAAAAATTCAAGGAAACCAGTTACAAAATCAATGAATTGCTATCAAGAATATTGAAAACTAATTGGGGTATATCGCTACTCGCTTAGTAACCTAACATCGGGAACTTTTCCTAGTACTGTGGAACCAAATCCTAAAGATCAAGGAAAAGAATAGACATCGCTACTACGCTTAGTAACCGAACACTAGGAACTTTTCCTAGTACTGTGGAACCAAATCCTAAAGATCAAGGAAAAGAACAAATCAAAACGATTGAATTACAAAGTGGAAAAGAATTGGAAACAAGGGTGCAAAAAGAAACTAAAATTGAAAAAGAGAAAGTGGAAAAAAATTGGAAACAAGAGTACAGAAAGAAACGGAAACTGAAAAAGAGAAAGTGGGTGGAAAAGAATTGGAAACAAGAGTACATAAAGAAATGAAAACTGAAAAAGAGAAAGTGGATACCAGAAAAGAATTGGAAATAAGAGTGCAGAAAGAAACGAAAACTGGAAAAGAGAAAGTGGATATAGAAAAAGAAAAGGTTCATGAATACCCAGATTTAGAATATCCACTTACACCAATGAAAATTATTGTGGAGAAACCTCCACCACC
>JXCR01146621.1:87658-105251 GCA_002079205.1 Phalaenopsis hybrid cultivar
ATAAACAATTTTCCAATTTTATAGAAATTCTTAAGAAATTAACGATAAATATTCCTTTCATAGAAGCTTTAGAGCAAATGCCCAATTATGTGAAATTTATGAAAGATATACTGAACAAGAAAAGGAAGTTCACGGATAACAAAACTGTTGCACTTAGCGAAGAGTGCAGTGCAATTTGAACAAGAAAAGGAAGTTCATTGATAATGAGGCTGTTGCACTTAGCGAAGAGTGTAGTGCAATTGAACAACTTAGAGCAAATGCCCAATTATGTGAAATTTATGAAAGATATTCTGAACAAGAAAAGGAAGTTGTAAAATTTATGAAAGATATTCTGAACAAGAAAAGGAAGTTCACGGATAATGAAACTGTTGCACTTGAATAGTGTAGTGCAATTATTCAGAAAAGCTTCCTGAAAAATTAAAAGATCCAGGTAGTTTCACTATACCGTGTGTTATCGGTGAAAGAGTGTAGTGCAATTATTCAGAAAAAGCTTCATGAAAAATTAAAAGATCCAGGTAGTTTCACTTGTGTAGTGCAATTATTCAGAAAAAGCTTCCTGAAAAATTAAAAGATCCTGACAGTTTCACTATACCCATGTGCTATTAGTGAAAAATTTTAGGGAAAAGCTTTATGTGATTTGGGAGCCAGCATTAATCTCATGCCTCTATCAATTTTCTAAGGATTAGGATTAGGAGAAGTCTCACCGACTTCTGTAACTCATCAGTTAGCAGATCGTTCAGTTACTTATCCTAAGGGAGTTATAGAAGATGTGTTAGTAAAAGAACTCTTTAGTTAGCGGATCGTTCAGTTACTTATCCTAAGGGAGTTATAGAAGATGTGTTAGTAAAAGTTAATAAATTTATCTTTCCTGTGGATTTTATTATTTAGATATGGAGGAAGATAAAGAAATACCTATAATTTTAGGGAGGCCTTTTTTAGCTACTGAAAGAACTATGATAGATGTTCAAAAGGAAGAATTAACTATGAGAGTTAACGATCAAGAAGTGACTTTTAACATTGCAAAATCTATGAAATACTCTGCTGTTGAAAGAGATAATGAATGTTTTTGCATGGAAATTAGTGAATATCTAGTGAACGAGCATTTTAAAGAATATTTTGAAGACAAAAATGAATTTATTTTGGATGAAATAGAAAATGAAGAATTAGATTATGTTTAGGAAAGATTTGAGATGCCGGATATTACAGGAAATGCTGATAAGAATCTAGTTTCGTCAATTATAAAATCACCTGAACTTGAACCTAGCCACTTGAAGTATGTATTTTTGGGAGACTCATCTACATTACCTGTTATTATGTCTTCAGAATTAAATGATTTGCAAGAATCAATTATAAAACCACCTGAACTTGAGTTAAAAATATTGCCTAACCACTTGAAGTATGTGTTTATTGGAAACTCATCTACATTACCTATTATTATATCTTCAGAGTTAAATGATTTGCAAGAGCAAAGACTTTTGGAGACTCGTCTACATTACCTGTTATTATATCTTCAGAATTAAATGATTTGCAAGAGCAAAGACTGTTAGATACATTGAAAAAATATAAGTATTTTGGTTAGACCTTAGCTGATATTAAAGGAATCAGTCCTTTGATATGTATGCACAAAATTATTCTGGATGAACAATATAAATCCAGAGTAGATCCACAAAGGAGATTAAACCCAATGATGAAACAAGTAGTCAAGAAGGAAATTCTAAAATGGTTGGACACTGGAATTATATTTCTTATTTCGGATAGTGCTTGGGTAAGTCCAATTCATTGTCTTCCTAAGAAAGGAGGGGTGACTGCTGAAGCACAAGAGAATAATGAATTAATCCGTATCAGACAAGTTACTGGGTGGCGTATTTGCATTGATTATATAAAATTAAAAACTGCCACTAGAAAAGATCACTTCCCTTTACCATTTTTAGACCAAATAGTGGATATACTTGTTGGGCACAAATATTTTTATTTTTTCGATGGATATACCAGCTACCATCAAATTCTTATTGCTCCTAAGGATCAAGAAAAGATAACATTTACTAGTCCTTCTGGAACTTTTGCTTTTCGAAGAATGCCTTTTGGATTATGGAACGCAACTGCAACATTACAGAGATGTATGATGTCTATATTTAGTAAGTTAATTGATGATGGAAGAGAAGTGTTTATGGACGATTTCTCTGTATTTGGAACATCATTTGACGCATGCTTAAATTATCTTGAAAAAGTTTTGGAGATTATTTCTCTGTATTTGGAACATCATTTGACGCATGCTTAAATTATCTTGAAAAAGTTTTGGAGTGAAAAAACTAATTTAGTTCTAAATTGGGAGAAATGTCAATTTATGGTTGCAGGAGGAATTGAGGATTAGAAGTATTTATGGATGATTTCTACGTATTTGGAACATCATTTGACGCATGCTTAAATTACCTTGAAAAAGTTTTGGAGTTATGCGAGTATTTATGGATGATTTCTCTATATTTGGAACATCATTTGACACATGCTTAAATTATCTTGAAAAAGTTTTGGAGTTATGCGAAAATATCATTTGACGCATGCTTAAATTACCTTGAAAAAGTTTTGGAGTTATGCGAAAGAACTAATTGTTTGGAGAAATGTCAATTGATGGTTGTAGGAGGAATTGTGTTAGGGCATAAAATTTCAGAAAATAGTTTGGAAGTAGACCCTGCAAAAATTCAAGTTATATCTAAAGTAACACCTCCTACTAATGTAAGAGGGGTTAGAAGTTTTCTTGGACATGTTGGTTTTTACAGGCGTTATATTANCTTCTGGACTTTTGTCGAGAGTATTCTTAGGTAACTTCAGTTATCTATGATGTAATTAACTATAGGGGCTTCCCCTTATAGGAAGCTTTTCTCGAACCCAGCATAATATAAACCCTTTTTAATTCCTTATATTAAATAGGGGAACTTGTCGGCCAATACATTAGTTTCGCAGACCAAACGAATGTCATAACTTTCTTTAGTTTATTTGATCGAGCCTCACCCTCAACTCTTGTGTTCATCCTTCGGGATGGATACATGATTTGAGGTAAAACGCTCTTTCATCTAAACTCTGAAAATTATGGGGTCAGTTTGACTTCATCTTTTTCAAACCTAATTTTTTTTTAAAACGTCCATCCGAAGCGGGCAACGGGATTTCATTTCTGATGACCGACAGCTTCTTACGGGCAATCCCCACACCAAAAATAGTGCCGACATGCTGATAAATTGGCGAGCATGAAAGCTCATGACTGGTACAATAATCTGCAATCTAAGAAATTGATTACAGAATGAAGTTTCCTGATGAATATGATTAATATGATGAAAGCTCATGAATGGTGGTACAATAGACAACATGATTGCAATGCGACAGTGGGAAAGTTTTGGCTATTTCACTATCGTCGCTGTGATTTATTTGGTTATAGTGTTCTATGCAAACTTACCTGATGAATATGATGCTTTAGTTTATGTGAGAGAGAAATATGTGAAAATAAGTTCTACTCGGATCAATCACATTTACAAACTGCATAGTGTTCCTACCTGTTTCTATTATGAGTTTCAACATACTAAGGAGGAATTGGACGTTTTTATGCAATTTTTTACTAATGGTAATATCGTATGGAAAATTAAGTATGGACGATGAGTAAACATTTCTTTCTCAAAGTTAAATGTTCATTCTCATGCCTGGAATTATTTTATTTATGGTAGGTTGATTCCTACTAATCACTTCAGCAAGGTAAATTGAGAGAGAGCCACATTAAACTACTGTATTCAAATCAACAAATCAATTGACATTGGCTCTATATATTACAATAACATGCTTATTTTTTTGAGGGGCTGAATTACAGGAGTTATGGGTTATCCTGCTCTCATTACTACCTTGTGTGTTGAATCTGGAGTTAAGTATGAGACCTGGGAAGAAGTTTTACCATCTCATAAGCCTATTGGAAAGAATTATTTGGAGATGTAAAGAAAGCATACTGGAGTAAGATCTGGAAGTAGAGGCTCTGATATTCCTTCTACTTAAACTTCGGCTTCCACTTATTGACCTTCTACATCTGAAACTATTTCACTTAATACTCTGATGGGACAATTATACATTCAACAAAGAGATATCTTAATATTACAAAATCGACATAAGTGTTTGGAAAGCCATCTTAGTTATAATGATGAGTATACATAGAGAAGAGTGGATTATGATATTACTTATCATGAGCCGTTGGAGAATTTCTTAAGGGGTGACTGACCAAAGAAAAATATGTTAAGATTTTCATAACTATTTTATACTAGCTTTGATGATATTATACTTTTAAAAAAGGTATTTTTGATGTTTTCTTGCAGATATATTGAATTATGGTCATTGGAGAAAAAAGATGCAAAAAGGAGCGAATTTGGAGCAAGAAGAACCAAAATATGAAGATTTGATCTTGGGCGCCGACGGCGGGCTAGAAGCCGCCGATGATGGATTTTTCCCGAGAGTGAAAATTAAAAATTCTAAAAGGGCACCGACGGCGCCATCGAGGCCGCCAACGGCGAGAATGTCGATTCTCTTAACAGATGCATTAAATGTGGACAATTTTTGAAGTGATGCTTGGGCAACTCTTGAAACCTCTTCTACAACTTTAAAAGAAATAATTTTGAGGCCAAAAAAGGGGTGCCCATGGGGTGTCCGCGGAGTCTTTGTTGTTTTAGGTGCCCATTATAGTGTAGAGAGTGGTTAGTATTGTGAGGAATTCTTCAAGAGATTGTAAGAGTGAAAAGAAAGTGAGAGATTTCTTCCTCCTTCCCGCTTCGAAGGAAAATTCTGTGTGTTGTGAGTAAAGAAAGAGATTCAGAGGAGCTTAGAGGAGTTTTCTTGGGGAGGAATTAGAGATAAGTTGTTTTTACTTATTGAAGTTTGTATGACTTTGCTTTTATATATAAATTCCAAGTTTTGTCGTATCTTTTCCATGAGTTTTGAGTAGATTTCTCTGTCTTTCTCCTTATCTTAAGATTTTGTGAAATGGGAATTTGAATTGGTTGTGTCATGAGAATGTTAAAGAAGTGGTGATGATCTTTTCACTTAAATCTTAATTTACATTCTATCTGGTCAATTGATTTGTTAAAATATGTTGAGTTTTACAACTAAAGTGAAGATTACATCCAAGAATTATGGAGGTCAAAGCCCTTGGAAGTTGGGTGCAAATAAATAAGGAAATAAAATTATCGGGAGTAGAATTGGAGATTTTAGAGTGACAGACTAAAATCCCCAATTCGGTCTAGTGAAGATTACATCCAAGATTCAGGGAGGTCAAAGCCCTTGGAAGTTGGGTGCAAATAAATAGGGAAGGATTACATCCAAGATTCAGGGAGGTTAAAGCCCTTGGAAGTTGGGTGCAAATAAATAGGGAAATGTTACATCCAAGATTCATGGAGGTCAAAGCCCTTGGAAGTTGGGTGCAAATAAATAAGGAAATAAAATTATCGGGAGTAGAATTGGAGATAAGAGGTCAAAGCCCTTGGAAGTTGGGTGCAAATAAATAGGGAAATAATATTATCGGGCATAAATGAGATTTTAGAGTGACAGGCTAAATTCCTCAATTTGTTCCTATTGTTTGAGTGCTGAAGTGTACATGTTAGCCCTCAGGCGAGGGGAACGTGGGAGCTCCGAAGTGAGAGTCAGTATCCTCCCAGCCTAGCCGCAAATTCAGTAACCAAGCATAGGATTAATCAATGTTCTTTATGCCTGGTCCAAAGGGTAAAGAATAGGCATGCTTCTATTTGGCACAATACAAATTGAACTGTTTCAATTTATCAATTCAATTATATTTCTTGGCAAGGAGAAGGATGCTTTCTTATATATTGAACTTCACATTAGAAACGTTATTAGTAGAATTAGTTAATCAAGAGTTTATTAAAATTATATTTTTATTTCAATTGCCTAATAGTGTGAAATATGCAATTTGAACTATATTGTTGTGATTAAGTATTAATTTTTTGAGTCTTAGTTCGTAGCCTCTAATATTACTCCTTGTGGGATCGATATCCAGGACTCCATTAGAGCCCTGTATTACTTGAGTAATACGTATACTTGCGTTGATAAGTGTGACTTTGTAATTATTGAATATTTTATACACATCTTTAGCAGTCAAGTTTTTGGCGCCGTTGCCTGGGATTTAAATCTTCAAGCAGCAGTATCAAATTCTTGTATTTTTATGCATATATAAAGTCGTTGTCAAGTTTTTGGCACCGTTACCGGAATTTAAATCTTCTAGCAGTAGTATCAAATTCTTTTATTTTTAAGCATATATAAAGTCGCTATCAAGTTTTTGGCGCCATTTGTTGGGGAGTATAAATTAGATTTTAAGAAAAAATCATAAT
This sequence comes from Phalaenopsis hybrid cultivar, assembly GCA_002079205.1. Lineage (NCBI taxonomy): Eukaryota > Viridiplantae > Streptophyta > Magnoliopsida > Asparagales > Orchidaceae > Phalaenopsis > Phalaenopsis hybrid cultivar. Next base: position 94,021 of record JXCR01146621.1, read on the forward strand.
TAGAGTAACAGACAAATTAGGACTAATAAAAAACTTTTAATTGAATTACAACTTATTTTCATATTTAGTTAACTATTTTTCTGTGTACTTATTTCAATTGTATGCGTAAATTTGGACCTGAAAATCAAGAAATAGAAAATGAACATCAACCTATAAATTTCAATTGTATGCCTACAAAGCGGAATTAGAACGCACTGTTAGGAGAATTATAAAACTAAGAAAAGTACCTATAAATCCTGACACAATGGAAAATAATGTGAACAATCAAGAAATAGAAAATGAATATCAACCTCAACCTCTACAAGATTATGTAAATCCTACGGCAGATGAAATCACTTATCTATCCAAAATCCTGATGTAGCTGCTAATTCATTTGAGCTCAAACATGCTATTATCCAAATGGGACAAAACAATCAATTCAGAGGTACACCAAATGAAGATCCTAATTTACACCTCACTAGTTTTTTAGAACTTTCTGCTACCTTTAAATATGGCAGAGTTTCGAACGATATTGTTAAACTTAGAATTTTTCCTTTTTCACTTAGGGATAAGGATAAGATGTGGTTAAATTCGTTAGCACCTGGATCTATTAGAACTTGGTGAGAACTTTCACAAAAATTTCTATCTAAATATTTCCCTCCATCCAAAAGTGTTAAACTTAGAAATGACATAACATCATTTTGTTAGATTGATGGAGAGTCGATATATGAAGCTTGGGAGACATTTAAAGATCTTCTTAAGAAGTGCCCACATCATTCGTTACAAGATTGGTTGATAATTCAAACTTTTTACAATGAATTAGTAAAATCTCTTAAATAGATTGTAGATGCTGCGGATGGTGGTTCTTTAATGTCAAAACCTTTTGATGAGGCTTATTAATTAATAGAAGAGATGGCTACCAACAATTTTCAATGGACCTCTGAAAGGGTAAACCTTAAAACAGTAGCTAGTATCCATGATTCTGATGCAGTATCTATGTTAGCTTCGCAGATTGCTTCATATCAAAGAAATTAGATCATTATAGAATGAATTGTTCTCCAACACCTACTATGATGGAAGAGAATTCATCTGGGCAATTTGTGGATTTCAACATTCTTATGAGACTTTAAATGCTATTAACAATAGACCCAACAATCCTTATTCGAACTATTATAACACATGTTGGAAGAATAATCCTAAATTTAATTGGAATAACAATTCTTCTACAAATCAACTATTGGCAAACAACCTAGTAAACCCATTGAGAAATTCTTCCAACCAAGGAAATGTTAATTATAGACCTTCTTATCCTCCAGGATTTAATAGTAGCACTCAATTTAAGGAAAAAAAGTTGTCCATGGAAGAGCAAGTTACAAAATTCAAGGAAATAAATTACAAAATCAAGGAAATCAATTACAAAATCAAGGAAATCAATTACAAATTCAAGGAAATAAGTTACAAAATCAAGGAACTACTATCAAGAATATTGAAAACCAATTGGGGCATATTGCTACTGCGCTTAATAACCGAACATCGATAACTTTTCCTAGTACTATGGAACCAAATTTTAAAGATCAAAGAAAAGAACGGATAAAAGCGATACAATTTTGAAGTGGAAAAGAATTGGAAACAAGAGTGCAGAAAGAAACATAAACTGAATAAGAGAAAGTAGATATAGAAAAGAAAAGGATCATGAATACCCAGATCTAGAATATCCACTTACACCAATGAAAATTACTGTGGAGAAACCTCCACCACTGTTTCCTCAAAGATTGAAACAAAATAAAGAGAATAAACAATTTTCAAAATTTTTAGAAATTATTAAGAAGTTAACGGTGAATATTCCCTTCGTAGAAGCTTAAAAAGGATAAACAATTTTCCAAGTTTATAAAAATTCTTAAGAAATTAACGGTAAATATTCCTTTCGTAGAGCTTTAGAGCAAATGCCCAATTATGTGAACTTTATGAAAGATATTTTGAACAAGAAAAGGAATTTCACTGATAATGAGACTGCTGCACTTAGCGAAGAGTGTAGTGCATTTATTCAGAAAAAACTTTCTAAAAAATTAATAGATCTAGGTAGTTTCACTATATCGTGTGCTATCGATGAAAGATTTTATGGAAGAGCTTTATGTGATTTGGGAGCCAGCATTAATCTTATGCCTCTATCAATTTATGAAAGAGCTTTATGTGATTTGGGAGCCAGCATTAATCTTATGCCTCTATCAATTTTCAAAATATCTCTGTAACTCTTCAGTTAGCGGATCGTCGGTTACTTATCCTAAGGGAGTTATAGAAGATGTGTTAGTAAAAGTTGATAAATTTATCTTTCATGTGGATATTGTTTTAGATATGGAGGAAGATAAAGAAATACCTATAATTTTAGGGAGACCAAATTTATCTTTCCGGTGGATTTCATTATTTTAGATATGGAGGAAGATAAAGAAATACCTATTATTTTAGGGAGAGGTGGATTTTATTGTCTTAGATATGGAGGAAGATAAAGAAATACCTATTATTTTAGGGAGACATTTAGAAAAGCTATGATAGAATTTCAAAAGGAAGAATTAACTATTTGATTTAACGATCAAGAAGCGACTTTTAACATTACAAAATCTATGAAATACCCTACTATTGAAAGAGATAATGAATGTTTTTGCATGAAAATTAGTGAACATCTATTGAACGAGCATTTTAAAGAATATTTTGAAGAGAAAAAAGGTTTTGAAGCCAAAGATGAAATTATTTTGGATGAAATAGAAAATGAAGAATTAGATTATGTTCAGGAAAGATTTGAGATGCTGGATATTACAGGAAATGCTGATAAGAATCTAGTTCTATCAATTATAAAACCACCTGAACTTTAGTTGAAAGTATTGCCTAACCACTTGAAGTATGTGTTTCTGGGAAACTGATCTACATTACCTGTTACTATATCTTCAGAGTTAAATGATTTGCAAGAGCAAAGACTTTTGGATACATTAAAAAGATCTAAGAAAGCTTTTGGTTGGACATTAGCTGATATTAAAGGAATCAGTCCTTCGATCCGTATGCACATAATTATACTGGATGAACAATATAAACGAAGAGTTGATCCATAAAGGAGATTAAACCCAATGATGAAAGAAGTAGTCAAAAAGGAAATTCTAGAATGGTTGGACACTAGAATTATATATCTTATTTTGGACTGTGCATGGGTAAGTCCAATTCATTGTGTTCCTAAGAAATGAGGGGTGACTGTTGAAGCACAAGAGAATAATGAATTAATACCTATCGGACAAGTTATTGGGAGGTGTATTTGCATTGATTATAGAAAATTAAACACTGCCACTAGGACAGATCACATCCCTTTTCCATTTTTAGACCAAATAGTGGATAGAATTATTGGGCACAAATATTTTTATTTTTTGGATGTATATACCGGCTACCATCAAATTCCTATTGCTCCTGAGGATTAAGAAAAGACAAAATTTACTAGTCCTTTTGTAACTTTTGCTTTCCGAAGAATGCCTTTCAGATTATGTAATGCACCTGCAACATTCCAGAGATGTATGTTGTCTATATTTAGTAAGTTAATTGATGATGGAATAGAACTGGCTATGGATGATGTCTCTGTATTTGGAACATCATTTGAACCATGCTTAAATTATCTTGAAAAAGTTTTGGAGTTATGCGAAAGAACTAATTTAGTTCTAAATTGGGAGAAATGTCAATTTATGGTTGCAAGAGGAATTGTGTTAGGGCATAAAATTTCAGAAAATGGTATGGAAGTAGACTCTGCAAAAATTTAAGTTATATCTAAATTTACGCCTCCTACTAATGTAAGAGGGGTTAGAAGTTTTCTTAGACATGTTGGTTTTTACATGCGTTGTATTAAAGATTTTTAAAAAATTACCAAACCTCTATGCCAACTTTTAGAAAAGGACAAGCAATTTAAGTTTATTGAAAACTATTTAAATGCCTTTGAGTTATTAAAAGAAAATCTAATCACAGCCCATATAATAGTTTCACCTAACTAGGAGAAACCATTCGAACTGATGTGTGATGCTAGTGATTATGCTATTGGAGTNGGAAATTTGAGTTTACTGAAAAACTGTTTAAATGCCTTTGAGTTATTAAAAGAAAAACTAATCACAATCCCTATAATAGTTTCACCTAACTGGGAGAAACCATTCAAACTGATGTGCGATGCTAATGATTATACTATTGGAGCTGTTCTTGGACAAATGTATGATAAGATTTTTAAAGGTATATACTACGCGAGTAAAGCTCTTAACGATGCTCAAATAACTACAGTGTTACTGAAAAAGAGTTACTGGATATTGTGTATGATTTTGACAAATTTAGATCTTATTTAATTGGGACTAAATGTGTTGTGCACACTGATCACTCTGCTATTAAATATCTGATGCAAAAGAAGGATGCCAAACCAAAGTTAATTAGATGGATACTTCTGATGGAAGAATTTGATTTTATGGTTATTGATAGAAATGGAACTGATAATAAAATTACTGATCATTTGTCGAGATTAGAATATCATGAATTATTTGACACCGACAATGAAATTACGAACAGTTTTCCCGAAGAACAACTCTATAATATTAATGAGTAGAAAATACCATGGTATGCTGATATTGTTAATTATATTGTAAATGATATTTTACCACCTATGCTGACATTTCAACAGCAAAAAAAATTCATTCATGATGCGAAAGCATATTTTTGGGATGAGCCTTATTTATATAAACAATGTAAGGATCAGGACAAAAGCATATTTTTGGGATGAGCCTTATTTATATAAACAATGTAAGGATCTTATTATGAGGGGGATGTGTTCCTTTTGAAGAAACTGAACTAATTATTTAGAAATGTCATGATTTTGAATTTGGAGGACATTTTGAAACTGATAAAACTGCTTATTAAATTTTATAAGTTGAATTCTATTGGCCTACTCTCTTTAGAGATGTTTACAGATACATAAAAACTTGTGATCTATGCCAATGAGTAGGCAATATATCTAGAAGAAATAAAATGCCTCTGAATTTCATGTCAGAAGTTGAGATCTTTAATGTTTGGGGATTGGATTTCATGGGAACATTTTTTCCTTCACCTGGGAACTTATACATATTAGTTGCAGTAGACTACATTTCAAAGGGGATTGAAGCACAAGCTTTACCTCGTTGTGACGCTAAAAGTGTTTCAAGATTTTTAATGAAACATTAGATATGGAAATGCCGAAAGTGATTATCACTGACAAAGGATCCCATTTTAAGAATAAATACATTCAGGATTGGCAGAAAAGTTTAATGTTATTCATAGAATCTCTACTTCCTATCACCCTCAGACCAATGGGTTAGCTGAAGTTTCTAATAGAGATATTAAACAAATACTGGAGAAGACTGTAAACCCTAGTAGAGTAGATTGGTCTACTAGACTGGACGCATTATGGGCTTACAGTACTGCTTATAAAACTCCTATTAGAATGACTCCTTACAGGCTGATTTTTGGAAAACATTATGGGCTTACAGGACTGCTTATAAGACTCCTATTGGAATGACTCCTTACAGACTAATTTGGCTTACACAATTGCTTATAAAACTCCTATTGGAATGACTCTTTACAGGCTGATTTTTGGAAAGACTTGTCACTTACCAGTAGAATTGGAGCATAAAGCATATTAGGTGATAATGAATTCAAAGAATTTAATTCAATTATAATTTGAAAGATGCTGATGAGAAGAGATTATTACAAATGAATGAATTGGAAGAATTAAGAAATGAATCTTATGATAACGACAAAATTTATAAGGAGAAACTAAAGTTATGGTATAATCGAAAGATTAACCAGAAGAACTTTGAACCAGGATATGAACTGTTACTTTACAATACAAGACTGAAGTTATTCCCTGGGAAATTAAAGTCTTGTTGGTTAGGACCCTTTATTGTGACTCGAATTTATACTTATGGAGCTGTTGAAATTGAAGATCAAAAGACTGGGAACAAATATAAAGTAAATGGACACAGATTAAAGCTATATTTTCAGGGTAAAAGATCAAATTTTAAAGAGGTTTTAATAGTCAGTCAACCTGAATAATATCTGGATCGGTCAGGCTTATGACGTTAAACCAAGCGCTTTATGGGAGGCAACCCATAGTTATCTTTATTTTTATTTTTATTGCAATTATAGTGTTTTTGTTTAAAATTATCATTAGTTTGTGGTAGTATTGAACTCTACCACTCGTATTTACCCTTGAATCATCATAAAAATTGGATCCATAGAGAAAAATGGAACGCATTTGGACTAGAGCAAAACTGTGAAATTTTTACCTTGGGCGCCGATGGTGGGTTTTTCCCGAGAGTCCAAACAATTAATTCTCAAGGATCCCCGACGGTGCCATCGATGGCGCCGATGGCAAGAATGGTAAGATGATGGTTTCCGGAGTTTGAAATATCAGTTTTTGGTAGTTTTAGGCGAGATTTACTCCCTATAAACTTTCAAACTCGGTTCTTAAATTCATATTACCCAAAAATGAGTTGAAACTCACCCACATTTATCCCTATGGCTTCCAATTCCACTGAAAACCCTAGATTTTGAGTGTTCAACCAGAGAAAGTTCATTAGTTCCGAGGCACAACGAATCTTCAATAAAGTGTTGACAAAGAGGAGATCAATCAAAGAAAGAGGATTTGTGAATAGAGGATTGAAGAATCCTTTGACAGTAATTGAAGAGATGATTTTGCGACGACGATGGGAAGTGTTGTGCTACACTTCTGCCGCCGTAGTTGTTCCTGTGGTGAAGGAGTTTTATGCTAATTTGCATGGAATCAACCAGGGAGTCGTCTATGTGTGAGGCAGATGGATAACTTTTACTCCTGCACGTATTAATGAGTTATATATGATCGAGAGTGTTCCTGTCTGCCATTATTCCAACTTCATTCCAACAAGAAATTTGATGAATGAGATCTACCATATTTTGACGAACAAGACTGAAGACTAGGAAATGAGAGAAAACGGGTATGTTAGTTTCCTTGCTACACTTCTAAATCCCGTTTCTAAACACTGACACTTCTTCATTTCTACAAAACTATTACTGATAAGGAGGATTGATAAAGTTACTAAAGAAAGTGCTATTCTGAATTACTGTATTCAAATGAGACTAGCGATTGATATTGGATTGATAATTGTGAAGTCTGTTTTGGGCCTTATCGTTCATGGATCAACTTATGGGCTTGGACATCCTTCAATAATCTTCTTACTCTGCAGTCAGTTCCAAGTATCTTTTGAGAATTGAGAAAATCTACTTCTACCTTGGAAGCCTTTGGACCCAACCCATAAGTTCCCAACCAATGAAGATGAGAATGATATGACTATTATTACGGATCAATCGTCTCAGAATTCACTTCTTATTCAGCCTCTAGTTCCAAACAAGACACTAGTGATCCTACACAGAATCAAGAAGCTGGAAAAAAAGGTACAAAATGTTATGAATGCAGTTAACAATATCTCTAATTTTTTTTATCATCTAGACTGGAGGATGAAAGTGCATTTTGATCACTCTGGACATATCAAAGGAAGTTTGATACGATTGATTAGAAAGATGGGATTGATAGAAGAGGTCTCTACTAAAGAATTACCATACTAATCCTTCTATAACCTTTTAGTTCATGTTCAATCGATGGGCTATATATGAGGAAAAACAAGCACTGAATCAGAGGAGTAGTAGATTTACTTTACTACCTATATATCTATGTGTGTGATTTGATTTGAACTTATGTGTTGGCTTTACTTTCGAATTTTGCTTTTAGATCTTAGTATAGTTGTTTTCAGCGTTTAGAGTGTTGTGGTTTGGATTGCGACGCTGAATTGATGTATTAAGTTTGAGAAAAGACCAAACTTATGTGTATCGTGTAACGTGTATTGTAACCCTTAGATTTTATATATAATTGTAATGTTATGTGTGAATGTTTATTTGTGTTAGTACATCATTTAATCACTTAAATTTAGGTCTAAAATAATTGAACAAATGTTGACGAGGCTTGAGATTGATTGAAATTGCAAAAATCTGGAATTGAACTGATTTTGAAAATCTCATCGACGGCGCCATCGACGCCGCAGACAACAGATTTTTCTCAAGACTTAGGCTATTTAATTCAGTAGAGCTCGCCGATGGCGCTGATGACCCCATCGATGGTGAGATACCAAAAAAACACTTTTAACTGCTAATTTGACCAGTTAAACACCACTATTCATCATCCTCTTCCTCCTAAAAAATGAAAATTTTGATTTAGGGCTTGAAGATCTTGGATTTGGGGCGATTTCAAAGCGTTTAGACACCAGATTTTATCATCTCTTGGTAAGAGCTTCACTCCACACTAAAAATATTTGCTTTTCACCTTAAATTTCTTCTACATTGAGGAGATCCAAAAAAAAATTGAGAATGTGGAGAAAATATTTGGAAGAAATTCATGGAACTTAGTTTTGAACTCCTTGAATTTCTTCCACATTGAGAAGATCCAAAAAAAATTGAGAATGTGGAGAAAATATTTGGAAGAAATTCATGGAATTTAGATTTGAACTCTTGATCGCTCTTAGAAGCCATTATTTGAGTATTTGAAGTGTATTTCGGATTTTTTTTTAAAATTTTGATTTGATTGAAATGGATTCGCGACAAAAGAGGCGGCTTGAGTTTTACGAGTCTCGCTTCATCAATGCGAAGGCTCAGTCGAGATTTACTTCAATATTTTAAGCGAAGAAATTTATACAAGATCATGTTTTTGAGAGTCCAGGAGGAGAAGTCAAATGGATTATTACTGAATGGAGGTGGGAAAATTTCTTTTATACTACCAACAAGGCTGCTGTGAATTTTGAGAAGAATTATATGCTAATACGTTCTATTCGGAGGATGGAACCGTTCGAGTAAGAGGGTTTTCTGTTGAGTTTAGTGCCACTCACATTAACTCATTTTATGAAGTTCCAGACTCCTATATCTGCAATTATGAAACCTTCAGTACAATGGAAGACCCGCTGAACGATGTCATTAAATTTCTCACTGATGGGAAATGGACATGGAAGATAAAGCAGCGAGAACGGGTAAATTTTTCCTACTTCCATGTTGAATGCCACATCTAAAGCATGACACTATTTTATTTCCTCTACTCTGTTACCTACCTATCACTATAGTGAGGTAACAAGAGATAGAGCTATTCTGAATTTTTGTATTTAGAATAATTGGACTATAAATGTGGGGAGAATTATTTATAAGAATATTTTAACCATGACAAGGAGTGAATCAAGTGGAGGTTTGGGACATCCTGGCCTCATTTATGCACTTTGCCAACTTTCTGAAGTTGAAGCTGGAGATGATGAAGAATGGGTTTACCCTATGAAACTTATTAGTAAAGTTAATTTAAAGACGTATGAATCCCATGAAGGATGGAGATCTGGGAGTAAGAATAAAGAACCTTCCACTAGTAGAGATATCCCTTCTACTAGTTATGACCTTCCTTCCTCTAGTTCCCCTACCCTTCAAGATTTAATGAATGAGTTAACCATGCATTGGAAGAGTATAAAGGAAGTAAATGAAAGAATTGGGAGATTAGAACACATACATGATTGTGACAGTGAGTACCTACAGAGGTATTCTTACTTCAAGATAGCTTACTACGAAGCTCAGGCCCAACACTACAGAGGTGAGCCTGATGTTACTTTTCATGAATGCCCCCGTTATACCCAATATCAGCTCAATCCACCTGTTGACCAGGGAGATGAGGTTATAGTATGGGATTTTGATATATGACAGTGATTGATGTACTTTTATTTTGTGAATTTGTGATAGAGATAGATGTATGTTTTTTTGTACTTTCATTTTATTCTATGTTTATTTTATGTTTGCAGTTAGATAATTTTTAATTATTATTATAAATGTTTAGTGTTGTAGTTTGAAATTTGCATGTGTAGTTATAATACTTTGATTAGTACTTTGTAAAATTGTAATGAGATGTGATTTTTATTAATGTATTTGTAATTGTTTTTACTCAGGATTGTGATGTGTTAGTGAAATATAGTATTTGTATAATGTTTAATTTTGTACTTATTTCAAAATTTCATTACCCAACAAATTCTCTAATGATTTATATATATAAAAAGCTCCTAATATTACAGACCAGTTAAAGTAAAATTTTTGAGAAGAAACTGCAAAAAGTTTAGAAAGATGAAAATCCCTAAAGTACTGAGGTATGATTTATATTTAGAACTTCTTTCCACCTTTATCATTCCATATTGAAAAATTTAAGTTTGGGGGAGGGAAGAACAAGATTGACTATTATATGTTCTCAATTTAAATATTTTCAAAAAATATTAATATGATTTTTTGTAGCAAATTTAATTCAGATAACTATATTTTATAGATATTTAAATATTATGATACATTTAAAGGAATATTTTTGTAAGAAAAATTAATTTTGTAGATTAAGATATTTAGTATAAGAGAATAAGACTATAGTTAACTATTTAAAGTAAAGAGAACTATATTTTGAAATATTAAGAATCTTAGAAATTCATTTGAGAAGAAAAGATTGGGGCTCAATGATGTAAAAGCTATGAAATACTTATAAGGTAAAGGAATGCTTTGAGTTTCAAATTTAGGGAAAGAAAAGTGAAGTTTGAAATTATTAAAGGCTATCCAGATATAGTAATCTTCACTTGAAAAAGAAAAAGAAAGGATTGACAACAATCCCTGAAAAGAAAAGAAAAATATATAGAATTGAAAGCAATTTAAATGAAAAAATATATAAGTGAGGAGAAGCTTGAGGAGATGCCTNTAACTATTTAAAGTAAAGAGAACTATATTTTGAAATATTAAGAATCTTAGAAATTCATTTGAGAAGAAAAGATTGGGGCTCAATGATGTAAAAGCTATGAAATACTTATAAGGTAAAGGAATGCTTTGAGTTTCAAATTTAGGGAAAGAAAAGTGAAGTTTGAAATTATTAAAGGCTATCCAGATATAGTAATCTTCACTTGAAAAAGAAAAAGAAAGGATTGACAACAATCCCTGAAAAGAAAAGAAAAATATATAGAATTGAAAGCAATTTAAATGAAAAAATATATAAGTGAGGAGAAGCTTGAGGAGATGCCTAATAAAAAATTAGCTTCACTTGGACCTACTTAAAGGGAAAACCTAAATACAATCCTGAACTTGTATTTATGGAATAACATCTTTTACTAGTAATGTTCTCATGAAGTTCCTATCAT
>JXCR01146621.1:114966-164667 GCA_002079205.1 Phalaenopsis hybrid cultivar
AAAGTAAAGATTTAACTCAAGTAAAGTGTATTAAAGATGAAAATCAAAAAGTACTTTTCTTAGAAAAAGATATTCAACATAGGTGGGTGAGTTACTTTGATAAACTTTTTAATGAAGTTTATGAAAATACAATCAACCATAGTAATTTTAACATCATGAATAATAATAAAAAGTATCATTTCTACCGTTGCATTAGCAAAAAAGAAGTTGAGGAGGCTTTAAAGAAAACCAACGGTGGAAAGTCTGTAGGACTTGATGATATCCCAATTGAATGGTGAAAATATTTGGGAGATTTGGGAGTTTCTTGGTTTACTAAACTCTTTAATATTATTTTAAAAACTAAAAAGATGCCTGCGGAGTGGAGGAAGAGTATTTTGATCCCCATTTTTAAGAATAAAGGGGAATGAAATATGTAAATGTTTAGGAGATTTGGGAGTTTCTTGGCTTACTAAACTCTTTAATATTATTTTAAAAACTAAAAGATTCCTAAGGGGTGGAGGAAGAGTATTTTGGTCCCCATTTTTAAGAATAAAGGGGATGCACAAGAGTGTATTCTTGAGGAGTGGAGGAAGAGTATTTTAGTCCCCATTTTTAAGAATTAGCGTTGAGAGGACATGAGGAGTGGAGAAAGAGTATTTTGGTCCCCATTTTTTAGAATAAAGGGGATGCACAAGAGTGTGCAAATTATAGAGGAATTAAGTTGATGTGTCATACTTTAAAATTATGGGAGAGGGTAATTGAACATATGTTAAGACGCATCACAAAAATTTTTCATAATCAAATTGGATTTATGCCAGGCAGGTCTATTATGGAAGCCATACATTTATTGAGAGGTTTGATGGAGAAGTTTAGAGATAATAAGGAGAATCTACATTTGATTGTTATTGAATTTGAGTGGTTTGATGGAGAAGTTCAGAGATAATAAGGAGAATCTACATTTGATTTTTATTGATTTAGAAAAAACTTACGATAAGGTTCCAAGAAATATCCTTTGGAGAGTTCTTGAGAAGAAAGGTGTTGATATGACTTATTGCTAAGGTTCCAAGAGATATCCTTTGGAGAGTTCTCGAGAAGAAATGTGTTGATATGACTTAGACAAGTTCAGAGATAATAAGGAGAATCTACATTTGATTTTTATTGATTTAGAAAAAGCTTACGATGTCTTAAGAGATATCCTTTGGAGAGTTCTCGAGAAGAAATGTGTTGATATGACTTATATTCAAGTCATAGATAATAAGGAGAATCTACATTTGATTTTTATTGATTTAGAAAAAGCTTACGATAAGGTTCGATATAATAAGGAGAATCTACATTTGATTTTTATTGATTTAGAAAAAACTTACGATAAGGTTCCAAGATATTATTGAAGAGTTCCTTGAGAAGAAATGTGTTGATATGACTTATATTCAAGTCATTAAAGATATGTATACTAGAGTTGTTACTTNTAAGAAATGCTCCTTAGGATCTATTACTTAATGAACTTGTGATTTGCCCAAGTTAATTCTCAATATTTCTAAATGTAGCTCCTTGACTTTGTAACTAATTACCCATTTATAACACCACTCCTTCTATAGACAACATCTAATCCTTAAACTGTGTATTACTATTGAAACCTGGAGGATAAGTAGATCTATAATTATTATCCTCTTAGTTGTTCCTGTTTTTCAATGGGTTTCCTGGGTTGTTCCTCCCCTGCTGATTATTACCACCCGAATTGTTATTACAGTTAAAGTTGTGATGGTTCTTCCAACATGTGTTATAATAATTGGAATATGGTTTATTTTGCTTATTATTTATGACATTCAAAGTTTCTAATGATGCTTGAGAATCTACCATTTAATTTGTTATTTATGGCATTCAAAGTTTCTAATGATTCTTGAGAATCTACCATTTGGCCTAATGAATTTTCATCAATCATGGAAATTCGTTGAGAAAAATTCATTCCAAATTGGTCTAACTTCCTTGAAATTGTAGCAACTTGATTTGCTGAAAATTGATTGAGAAAAATTCATTCCAAATTGGTCTAACTTCCTTGAAATTGCAGCAACTTGATTTGCTATTGAGAAAAATTCATTCCAAATTGGTCAACTTCCTTGAAATTGCAGCAACTTGATTTGCTAACACAGTAAATGCATCAGTTTCATGAATATTGGCTACTTTCTTTGGATTCACCCTCTCATAAGGCTATTGAAAATTATTGGTAGCCATCTCTTCAATTAAAGCATAAACGTCATGAAATGGTTTTGACATCAATGAACCACCAGCGGCAAAATTGATAATAGATCTAAGAGAAACAATTATTCCAATATAAAAGGTCTGAATTATTAACCAATATGGTATAACATGGTGTGGACACTTTCTTAAGAGTTCTTTAAATCGTTCCCATGTTTCATAAATAGATTCCTCTTCAAACTGATTAAAAGATGTAATATCATTTCTAAGCCTCGCAGTTTTTTATGGTGGAAAATATTTAGCAAGGAATTTTTGTGCTAAATCACCCCAAGTTTTGATAGATGCAAGTGCTAACGAATTCAACCACATCTTAGCTTTATCCCTCAGTGAGAAAGGAAATAACCTAAGTTTTATGATATCATCCAAAACACCATCATATTTAAATGTTGCACACAATTCTAGAAAATTGGTAAGATGTAAATTTGGATCTTCAGTTGGTGATCCCCCAAAAAATTATTTGATACCATTTGGATAAAAGCACGTTTAAGCTCAAATGAATTAGCCACTACAGTAGGTTTTTGAATACTACAATGAAGTTCATCTACAATNGTACAATGCTTATAAAACTGTTAGCAATGCTCAAATTAACTGCACTATTACTGAAAAAGAGTTACTGGCTATTGTGTATGCTTTTGATAAATTTAGATCTTATTTAATTGGGAGTAAATNATTATATAAAGATTTTTCAAAAATTATCAAACCTCTATGCTAACTTTTAGAAAAGAACAAGAAATTAGTGTTTACTGAAGACTGTTTAAATGCCTTTGAGTTATTAAAAGAAAAGCTAATCACATCCTCTATAATAGTTTCACCTAACTGGGAGAAATCATTCGAACTGATGTGCTAGTGATTATGCTATTGGAGTTGTTCTTGGATAAAAGTATGATAAGATCTTTAAAGTTATATACTACGATAGTAAAACTATTAACGATGCTCAAATTAAATACATTGTTACTGAAAAAGAGTTACTAGCTAATGTGTATGCTTTTGACAAATTTAGATCTTATTTAATTGGGACTAAATGTGTTTTGCACACTGATCACTCTGCTATTAAATATCTGATGCAAAAGAAGGATGTCAAACCAAGGTTAATTAGATAGATAATTTTGATGCAAGAATTTGATTTTGTGGTTGTTGATAGAAAGGAAATTGATAATCAAATTGTTTATCATTTGTCAAGATTAGAATATGATGAATTTTCTGACACCGACAATGAAATTACAAACAGTTTCCTTGATGAACAACTCTATAATATTAATGAGTGGAAANTTCAAACCAAAGTTAATTAGATGGATACTTTTGATGCAAGAATTTGATTTTTTGGTTATTGATAGAATGTGAACTGATAATCAAATTGTTGATCATTTGTCGAGATTAGAATATCAGAATTATCTGACACCGACAATGAAATTACTAACAGTTTCCCTGATGAACAACTCTATAACACTAATGAGTGGAAAATACCATGGTATGCTGATATTTTTAATTATATTGTAAGTGATATTTTTCCACCTATGGTGACATTGCAACAACAAAGAAAATTCATTCAAGATGTGAAATCATATTTTTGGGATGAGCCTTATTTATATAAACAATGTAAGGATCTTATTATGAGAATATGTNATAGATGGATATTTTTTATGCAAGAATTTGATTTTGTGGTTATTGATAGAAAGGGAACTGATAATCCTATTTCTAATCATTTGTCGAGATTAGAATATCATGAATTATCTGTCACCGATAATGAAATTACGAACAGTTTCATTGATGAACAACTCTATAATATTAGTGAGTGAAAAATACCATGGTATGCTAATATTGTTAATTATATTGTAGGTGATATTTTTCCACCTATGTTGACATTGCAATAGCAAAGAAAACTCATTCATGATGTGAAAGCATATTTTTGGATGAGCCTTATTTATATAAATAATGTAAGGATCTTATTATGAGAAGATGTGCACCTTATGAAGAAGCCGAACAAATCATTCAGAAATGTCATGATTCTGAATTTGGAGAACACTTTGAAATAGATAAAGTTGCTTATAAAATTTTACAAGCTGGATACTATTGGCCTACTCTCTTTAGAGATGTTTATAGATACATTAAAACCTGTTATTGATGCCAACGAGTACGCAATATATATAGAAGAAATGAAATGCCTCTAAATTTCATGTTAGAAGTTGAGATCTTTGATGTTTGGGCATTAGATTTCATGGGACCATTTATTCCTTCATTTGGGAACTTATACATATTAGTTTCAGTAGACTACGTTTCAAAGTGGATTGAAGCACAAGATTTTTCTCGTTATGACGCTAAAAGTGTTTCAAGATTTTTAATGAAAAATATTTTCATGAGATACGGAATGTCGAGAGTGATTATCACTGACGAAGGATCCCATTTTAGAAATAAATACATTCAGAGATTGATAGAAAAGTTTAATGTTATTCATAGAATCTCTACTTCCTATCACCCTCAGACCAGTGGGTTAGCTGAGGTTTTTAATAGAGAGATTAAACAAATACTGGAGAATACTGTAAACCCTAGTAGAGTAGATTGGTCTACTAGACTGGATACTACATTATGGTCTTATAGGACTGCTTATAAAACTCCTTTTGGAATGACTCCTTACAGGCTAATTTTTGGAAAGACTTGTCACTTACCAGTAGAATTGGAGCATAAAGCATATTGGGAGATTAAAGAATTCAATTATAATTTGAAAGATGCTGGTGAGAAGAGATTGTTACAAATGAATGAAATAAAAGAATTAAGAAATGAATCTTATGATAACGATAAAATTTATAAGGAGAAACTAAATTTATGGCATGATCAGAAGATTAACCAGAAGAACTTTTAACCAGGACAAGAAGTTTTTCTTTACAATACAAGGCTGAAGTTATTCCCTGGGAAACTGAAGTCTCGTTGGTTAGGAACCTTTATTGTGGCTCGAGTTTATACTTACGAAGCTGTTGAAATTGAAGATCAAAAGACTGGGAATAGATTTAAAGTAAATGAACACAGATTAAAATGTATTTTGAGGGTAAAAGACTAAATTTTAAAGAAATTTTAATGGTCAGTCAACCTGAATAATATTTGAATAGGTCAGAATGACGACGTTAAACCAAGCGCTTTATGGGAGGCAAACCATAGTTATCTTTATTTTTATTTCAATTCAAGTCTTTTTAATTATTGTTAGTTTGTGGTAGTATTGAACTCTACTACTCATATTTACCCTTGAATCATCATAAAATTGGGATCTTGAGAAAATTGGAATGCATTCGGACTAGAGTGAAACTGTGAAATTTTTGCCTTGGGCACCGACAACAGGCTTGACCCCATCGATGGTGGGTTTTTCCCGAGAGTCTAGATAATTGATTCTGAAGGCTTGCCGATGGTTCCATCGACGCTGTCGACGGTGAGAATGGAAAGATGACGGTTTTTGGAGTTTGAAATGTCAATTTTTGGCAGTTTTTGGCGAGATTTACCACCTATAAACTTCCAAACTCGGTTCTTAAATTCATATTACCCAAAAAAGATGAATTGGAACTCCATCAAATTTATCCCTATGGCTTCCAATTCTACTGAAACCCCTAAATTTTAAGTGTTCAACCGGAGAAAGTTCATTTGTTCTGAGGTGCAACGAATCTTCAACAAAGTGCTGACAAAGAGGAGATTAATCAAAGAAAAAGGATTTGTGACTCAAAAATTGAACAATCCTTTAACACTAACTGAAGAGATGATTGTGCGACAATGATGGGAAGTGTTGTGTTACACTACTACCATCGTTGTCATTCCTGTGGTGAAGGAGTTTTATTCTAATTTGCATGGAATCAACCATGGAGTCATCTATGTGTGAGGTAGATGGATAACTTTTACTCCTGCACGGATTAATGAGTTATATATGATCAAGAATGTTCCTATCTGCCATTATTCCAACTTTGTCCCGATAAGAAATTTGATGAATGAGATCTACCAATTATTTACGGACGATACTGAAGACTGGGAAATGTGAGAACGTGGGTATGTTAGTTTCTCTGCAACACTTCTAAACCCCATTTCTAAACACTGGAACTTCTTCATTTCTACAAAATTATTACCGACAATGAGGATCAATAAAGTTACTAAAGAAAGTGCTATTTTGAATTACTGTATTCAAATAAGACTGCCGATTGATATTGGATCAATAATTGTGAAGTCTATTTTGGGCCTGATCGTTCATGGATCAACTTATAAGCTTGGACATCCTTTAATAATCTTCTTACTTTACAGTCAATTCCAAGTATCTTATAAGAATTGAGAAAAGATACTTCTACCTTGGAAGCCTTTGGACCCAACCCAGAAGTTCCCAGCCAATGAAGATGAGAATGATATGACTATTATTATAGATCAATCGTCTCAGAATTCACTTCCTATTCAGCCTCTAGTTTCGGACAAGACACTAATGATTCTGCACATAATCAAGAAACTGAAGAAAGAGGTACAAAATGTTATGAAAGCAATTAAAAATATCTCTAATTTTTTTGGTCATCTAGACTAGAGGATGAAAGGGCATTTTGATCACTCTGGACATATCAAAGGAAGTTTGATACGATTTATGAGAAAGATGGGATTGATAGAAGAGGACTCTACTGAAGAATTCCCATGCCAACCCTTCTATAACCTCTTTGTTCATGTTCAATCGATGAGCGATATCAGAGGAGAAACAAGCACTGAATCAGAGGAGTAGTAGATTTACTTTACTACCTATATGTCTATGTGTGTGATTTGATTTGAACTTATGTGTTTTCTTTACATTCAAATTTTGCTTTTAGATCTTATTATACTTGAGATTGAGCATTAAATGTATGTTTTCAGCATTTAAAGTGTTGTGGCTTAGATTGCGAAGCTGAATTGATGTATTAATATTGAGAAAATACCAAACTTATGTGTGTCGTGTAATGTGTATTATAACCCTTGGATTTTATATATAATTGTAATGTTTTGTGTTGTAAATGTTTATTTGTGTTAGTACATCATTTAATAAGTTAAATTTATGTTTAGAATGATTGAACAAATGTCAACAAGGCTTGAAATTGATTGAAATTGCAAAAATCTGGAATTGAACTAATTTTGAAAATCGCGCAGACTGCGCCATCGACACCGACGACGTCGGATTTTTCCCGAGACTTAGGCTATTTAATTAAATAGAGCTCGCCGATGGTGCCGACGACCCGCCGACGGCGCTGACGACCCACCGACGGCGAGATACCAAAAAAATAATTTTAATCACGATTTTGACCAGTCAACTGCCACTATTCATCATTCCCTTCCTCTTAAAAAATGAAACTTTCAATCTAGGGCTTGAAGATCTTAGATTTGGGGCAATTTCAAAGAGTTTAGACATCATATTTTATCATCTCTTGGAAAGAGCTTCCTCCAAACTAAAAATATTTGATTTTTACCTTGAATTTCTTCAACATTGAAGAGATCTAAAAAAAAAATTGAGAATGTGGAGAAAATATTTGGAAGAAATTCATGGAACTTAGTTTTGAACTCCTTGAATTTCTTCCACATTGAGAAGATCCAAAAAAAATTGAGAATGTGGAGAAAATATTTGGAAGAAATTCATGGAATTTAGATTTGAACTCTTGATCGCTCTTAGAAGCCATTATTTGAGTATTTGAAGTGTATTTCAAAATTTTTTTATATAACTTTGATTAGATTGAAATGGCTCCGCGACAAAAGAGGCGACTTGAGTTTGACGAGTCTCACTTCATCAATTCGATGGCTCGGTTGAGATTTACTTCAATATTTCAAGGGAAGAAATGTATACAAGATTGTGTTTTTGAGAGTCCGGGAGGAGAATTTGAACGAGTTATTACCGAACGAACGCGGGAAAATTTCTTTTATACCACCATTAAGGCTACTGTGAATGTTGTGAAAGAATTATATGCCAATGCATTCTATTCTGAGGATGGAACCATTCGAGTAAGAGGGTTTTCTGTTGAGTTTAGTTCTGCCCGCATTAACTCATTTTATGAAGTCTCAGACTCCTATATCTGCAATTATGAAACCTTCAGTACAATGAAGGCCCGTTGAACGATGTCATGAACTTTCTCACTGATGGGAAAGGGACATGAAAGATAAAGCAGCGAGAACAGGTAAATTTTTCTACTTCCACGTTGAATGTCACATCTAAAGCGTGGCACTATTTTATTTCCTCTACTCTGTTACCTATCGATCACCATAGTGAGGTAACAAGAGATAGAGCTATTCTAAATTTATGTATTCAGAACAATTGGTCTATAAATGTGGGGAGAATTATTTATAAGAATATTTTGACCACGGTAAGGAGTGAATCAAGTGGAGGTTTGGGACATCCTGACCTCATCTATGCACTTTGCCAACATTCTAGAGTTGAAGCTGGAGATGATGAAGAATGGGTTTACCCTATGAAACCCATTAGTAAAGCTAATTTAAAGACGTATGAATCCCATGAAGGATGGAGATCTGGGAGTAGGAGTAAAGAACCTTCTACTAGTAGAGATATCCCCTCTACTAGTTATGACCTTCCTTCCTCTAGTTCCCCTACCCTTCAAGATTTATGAATGAGTTAACCTTGCAGCGGAAGACTATAGAGAAAATAAATGAAAGAATTGAGGGATTAGAACGTATACATAATTATGATAGTGTGTACCTATAGAGGCATTCTGACTTTGAGATAGCTTACTACGAAGCTTAGGCCCGACACTATAGAGGTGAGCCTGATGTTACTTTTCCCGAATGCCCCCGTTATACTCAGTATCAGCCCAATTCACCTGCTGGCCAGGGAGACGAGGATATAGTATGGGATTTTGATATATGATAGTGATTGATGTACTTTTATTTTGTGATTTTGTGAATAGAGATAGATGTATGTTTGTTTGTACTTTCATTTTATTCTATATTTTATTTTATGTTAGTGTTGTTGTTTGAAATTTGCATGTGAAGTTATAATAGACTTTGATTAGTACTTTGCAAAAATTGTAATGTGATGTGATTTTTATATTTTCATTTTAATGTATTTGTAATTGTTTTTATTTAGTATTGTGATGTGTTAGTGAAATATTGTGTTTGTATAATGTTTAGTTTTGTACTTATTTCAAAATTTCATTACCTAGCAAATTCTCTAATGCTTTAAATGTATAGAAAGCTCCTAATAATACAGACCAATTAAAGTAAAAATTTTTAGAAGGAACTGCAAAAATTTCAGAAAGATGAAAATGCCTAAAGTACTGAGGTATGATTTGTATTTAGAATTTTTCTTTCCACCTGTATCATTCCATACTGAAAATTTAAGTTTAGGGGAGGGAAGAAAAAGATTAACTATTATATGTTCTCAATTTAAATATGAATTTAAGTTTGGGGAAGGGAAGAAAAAGATTAACTATTAGATGTCCTCTATTTCAATATTTGGAATTAATTGCAAAATATTTAAAAATGCAAGTTTGGGGGAGGGAAGAAAAAGATTAACTATTAGATGTTCTCAATTTAAATATTTTTAAAATTTATGTTTGGGGAGGGAAGAAAAAGATTAACTATTAGATGTCCTCTATTTCAATATTTTCAAAAATTATATGATTTCATGTATTGAATTTAATTCAGGTAACTATATTTTTATAACTATTTAAATATTGGAGGGAAGAAAAAAATTAACTATTAGATGTCCTCTATTTCAATATTTTAAAAAATTATTTAGGGAGGAAAGAAAAAGATTAACTATTATATGTTCTCAATTTAAATATTTTCAAAAATTATTAATATGATCTATATAGTGAATTTAATTCTGTAACTATATTTTTGTAACTATTTAAATATTATGGTAGATTTAAAGAAAGTAAATTTAATTCAGGTAACTATATTTTTGTAACTATTTAAATACTATGGTAGATTTAAAGAAATATTTTTGTTAAGTTTGGGAGAGGGAAGAAAAAGATTGACTATTAGATGTCCTCTATTTCAATATTTTCAAAAATTATTTATATGATTTCATGTAGTGAAATTAACTATATTTTGTAGCTATTTAAATATTATGGTAGATTTAAAGAAATATTTTTGTAATGAATTAACTATTAGATGACCTCTATTTCAATATTTTCAAAAATTATTTATATGATTTTATGTAGTGAATTTAATTCAGGTGCTATATTTTATAGTTATTTAAATATTATGGTAGATTTAAAGGAATATTTTTGTAAGAGAAATTAATTTTATAGATTAAGATATTTAGTATAAGAGAACAAAACTATAGTTAAATATTTAAAGTAAAGAAAACTATATTTTGAAATATTAAGAGTCTTAGAAATTCATTTGAGAAGAAAAGATTGGGGCTCAATGATGTAAAAGCTATGAAATACTTATAAGGTAAAGGAATGCTTTGCGTTTCAAATTTAGGGAAAGAAAAGTGAAGTTCAAAATTATTAAAGGCTTTCTAGATATAGTAATCTTCACTTGAAAAAGAAAAAGAAAGGATTGACAACAATCCCTGAAAATAAAAGAAAAATATATAAGATTGAAAGCAATCCAAATGAAAAAATATATATAAGTGAGGAGAAGCTTGAGGAGATGCCTAGGACCTATATAAGTGAGGAGAAGCTTGAGGAGATGCCTAATCAAAAATTGGCTTCACTTGGACCTACCTAAAAGGAATACTTAAACACATTTCTGAACTTATATTTATGGATTAGCATCTTTTACTAGTAGTGTTCTCATGAAGTTCCCCAGAACTTATATTTATGGAATAGCATCTTTTACTAGTAATGTTCTCATTAAGTTCATATCATTTGAATATTTTAAGTGACTTGATATTACAACATATAGTCATTCTTGAAATGAATAGAAAAGTAGAACTCTTAAACTTGATGACTAGATAATCTTGTGGCTATAGAGTTAATTTTATTACTTGAATTAGAATTCATAAACTTGATGACAAGATAGTCTTGTATCTACAGAGTTAATTTAATTACTTGAAACTTTTCTGAAAATCTCACTATGGTATTTACTTAAATCAAACTTATAGTATTTCTGAATTAAAAGCAGTAGATCATAACTTTTATATAGTACTAGAATTACTTGAGGACAAGTAATAGTTAAATTACTACAATAAATCATAACTTTTATATAGTACTAAAATTACTTGAGGATAAGTAATAGTTAAGTTTGGGGTTGAAAATCTCACTATGATATTTATTTAAATCAAACTTATAGTATTTTTGAATTAAAACTTTAGCAGTAGATCATAACTTTTATGTAGTACTAAAATTACTTGAGGACGAGAAATAGTTAAGTTTTGGGGATTTTGACCAAAAGAAAATATGTTGAGATTTTCATACCTATTTTACACTGATTTTGATTATATTGAACTTTCAAGAAAGGTATTTTTGATGGTTTGTTGCAGGTATGTTGAATTATGGTCATTTGAACAAAAAGATGCAAAAAGGAGCGAATTTGGAGTAAAAAGGACCAAAATATGAAGATTTGATCTTGGGCGCCGACGGCAGGCTCGACGCCGCCGACATTGGGTTTTTCCGAGAGTCCAGAATTAAATATTCCAGAAGGCCACCGACGACGCCATCGAAGCCGCCGACGGCAAGAACATCGGTTCTCTCAACAGATGCATTGAATGTGGAGGATTTTTGAAAGGACGCCTGGGCAACTCTTGAAAACTCTTCTACAACTTTAAAAGAAACAATTTAGAGGCCAAAAAAGGGGTGTACACGTGGTGTCCACGGAGTCTTTGTTGTTTGAGGTGCCCATTAGAGTGTACAGAGTGGTTAGTATTATGAGGAATTCTTTGAGAGATTGTAAGAGTGGAAGGAAAGTGAGAGACTTCTTCCTCCTTGCCGCTTTGAAGGAGAATTCTGTGTGTTGTAAAAAAAGTAAGAGATTTAGAGAAACTTTGAGGAGTTTGCTTGGGGAGGAATTAGAGATAAGTTGTATTTACTTATTGAAGTTTTTATGACTTTGCTTTTATATATAAATTCCAGGTTTTGTCGTATCTTCTCCATGAGTTCTGAGTAGTTTTCTCTATCTTTCTCCTTGTCTTGAGGTTGTGAAATGGTGATTTGAATTGGTTGTGCCATGAGAATGTTAAAGAAGTTGTGATGATCTTTTCACTTCAATCTTAATTTACTTTCAATCTGGCCAATTGACTTGTTAAAATATGTTGAGTTTTACAACTAAAGTGAAGATTACATTCAAGATTTAGGGAGTTCAAAGTCCTTGAAAGTTGGGTGCAAAGTCTTTGAAAGTTGGTAAGGAATAGGAATTCTTCTATCTGTCGAAATACATCATCATATTTTTACTCACTCAAATTGTACATACATTATTATCTCATTGTAAGGGGAAAGATCTTTACATATTATTCAAACTCGTTAGAATTAATTTTATTAAGCTATTAGATATAGTTGTTTTATCTTCTTTAATTTAGTCTTAACTATTATTATCATTTCATTTTTATTTAAATGTGCAATTACATAAAATTTGCATTTGTATTTAGTAAGCCAATTTAAATAGTTTAATTATCCTCATGGGGTCGGCATTGGGTTTTTTAAGGAAAATCCCATATTACTTGAAATGAAACGTATACTTATTTAGCACCCTTGGTATGAAGTATTATTAATTATTTTTCATATCATTACATTTATTCACACTAATTGCTGAATTTAAATTAAGTCAAGTTTTTGGCAATATTTTGGAGATTAAAAATACAAGTAATTGTGATCAGGTTAATAGTATTTCTAAGACTAAATTATAGAAAACTCTACTGAAACCCACTAACTAAAATCAACAAATTTGGTCTTTAAGGTTATAGTGTTACTTGACGACAAGTAACATTTAAGTTTGGGGGAATGATCCACCGTAAAATTACCTATTTTTAGTTTACATATAACAATCATTTTATGTGCATTTTTTATGATATTGCACTTTAAAAGAAGGTATTTTTCATTTTTTTTGTTTCAGGTACAAAACTTTCAGTTTTAGCAAAAATAAAGCAAAAGCGTTGCGTTTTGGAGCCAAATTGAGCAAGGAAGAAAATATTAACCTGGCACATTTCGATATGTCTTTCTATGCCTAATCTCCCTTACATTAATCACATATTCTTAAGTGAAATTAAACTTTAAAGCAAGGTTATTTTCAAGATTATTTTTTCGATATATCAATTTAGAGTGAAACGTAGTCAAAATGGGGCGAAATAGAGTTGAAACAGAGTGAAACAAGGCAAATTGGTGGAGCTGCTTGTAGGGTGGCACTATATCGCCACTAGAGTGCCCCAGATAGTTTATGGAAGGCTTGTGGCCAATTCTTGGCTATTTGAAAGCTTCTGGACAACTGACTTCCCTCTTGGATTTGTTAAATGAATCTAGACACTTGGGGTGGCTTTTGAATAAAGAGATGTGTCTCTTAGAGTAAAAGTGTGTGTCTTTTGGATGAATAGATGTGTCTCTTAGTAAAAGAAGGGTTTTTGCTTCTCTTTAAATTGAGAGGCTTTGCTCCTCTCATGAGAGAATATTAGAAAAGTTTTAGGAGGTTGTTAGAAGATATTTAGAGAGAATTTACTATGAGTATAGAGACGTAGATTTTCACTTTGTCTGGAGAGATTAGTGTGGGGTTTTGAGAGATACGTGTAAGGGTACGGGTGACCCATGGATCAGCATGAGACTTTGGTGGAGTGATTTTTCATCTTTCTTCTAGAGGGAAAAAGCTAGGTATTGTTTTCTTTATTATCTTGTATTTCTTGTAAACACTTTCTAGTGGACTTTCCTTGATTTAAATGAAGTTTTTTGTGGTGTTTTATCCTTGCTTTATAAGTAGTTTTCCTTACTCATTTCTTCTACTATAAAGTAGTGGGATGTGTAGGAAAATTTGTTTCATGATAGAATTATTTTTATTTTCATCTGAGAAGTAATATCTTATTTGTTTTATTGATGTAACTTAAGT
Organism: Phalaenopsis hybrid cultivar; assembly: GCA_002079205.1. Taxonomy (NCBI): domain Eukaryota; kingdom Viridiplantae; phylum Streptophyta; class Magnoliopsida; order Asparagales; family Orchidaceae; genus Phalaenopsis; species Phalaenopsis hybrid cultivar. The sequence goes on from JXCR01146621.1 coordinate 129,157, forward strand.
GGCAATAAATTATGTTAAAATTTGTTGCATGTGAAACTAAGACTCAAGAGAGCAGTGATCTTGCAACTTTAGTGCACTCACATTAACCGGTTGGCTAATAAAATAGTTATGTGGCAATGCATCTTTTAAGAAAATATAATTTAATGATCTTTTTCTATTAGATGCTTCTATAAGACAAATTGTTGCATAAAACTAATAGAATAGTAAGCTCACCTTTACACTCAAAAGAGGGTAGGTAGACATATGTTCCATGTTGGCACATAGTTTTTTACTTAATTATAGCATTCCTTTTACTAAGTATGACATTATCTTCATTTTAATTTTCTTCTACAATGAAATAGATGCATGTTTAGAAATTTATATTTGCTTAGATATTCTCTTATTTTATTAATGTGATGGTATTTTCAATAACTCTTAATTAGCTTTACAAACTGATCACTTGTGAGGTTAAAGTCTATTGTGGAACATGATGACCCGAGAGGGCTATGATTACCCAACTAGTGAGTACCACTTTTCATCTTGGACAGAGCCGTTACAATCACCTGAGAGAAGTGCAAATAGATAGGGAGATAAGTTTTGATAAGCGTATAATTAATGTTTCTAGGGTGACATACTAGATTAATTTATCAATTTTTTATAGAATTTTGATTGTAAGGGTCCCAAGTAAGTCCTATAGAGAGGGCACAATGGGTAATTTAGACGTGAGAGGCAAGAATTGACTCTGCACTATTACACAAGCTGGTGAAAAACTCTAGGTTAGCCAATGTTTTTTGCTAGCACCAGTAGGAGGTAATGAATAGGTATTCTCTTATTTGTCACTGAAAACATAATATTCTAAGCATTTCATTCCTACACATTATTTATGTCATTACATGAGCAGGGTAGTTCTTAACATCTCAAAATTCTCCAAACTGGTTTATCTAGAAGAGTTATCTTAATTTCCAAAAAAGTTATCTTTATATTTAGGATTTTCATTTAAACATAGTTGTTAGAAAAATCACTTTAATGAACATTCCAAACTAAGGTCTGATAGTAGTAGACTTGAATTAACCTAAGGAATTTCTTACGTTCGTTCTCTTGGGATCAATACTGGGGACTTAAAAGAAACCCTATATTACTTGAAACGATATGTATACTTGCATAGTACTCCTAGTGTGTAAACTATTTTATAAAATTTATAAAACTTTCATTGTGCACACTAGTCGTTAAACGTAAATAACATCAAGTTTTTGGCAATCTTTTGGAAGCTAAATTACTGTGTAATTTCTAATCGGGTCAATTTTTTTCTGTCATTGCCAGGGAGGCTTCGATAAGAAATTTTAAGAGAATTTTGGTTGACCTAGAAGACTTAAATTTTTAAATTATAATATTATTATATTGTGTGTTTAGTTATTGTGTGTTTAATTTATAAGAAAATCCAAAAATACTAAAAATATTTTTGATATTTGTCCTATTAGTTAAGTCTATTAAATTTGTATGTGTAGTTCAGATGCTGCAAACCTTAAAATTTATGACTCAGGTTTAGAGAAAGCATTTAGGAAGATTTTGAATGAGAAAAGACTCCACAAATTTAATGTAAAAATGGTGGATCGACAAAATAATAAATATCTAGATTTGGATTATAATGCTAGTCATGATATACATAATTCATATTCCAATTATTACAGCCTAGGATGGGAAATCATTTGAATTTTAACTGGAATAATAATTTTGGAGAAGACCAATTTTGGGAAGATAATCAATTTAATCGGACGTGTAATAGGAATAATCAAGGCAATTTTAATGATGTACTTTCTTTACCTCATAGATTTAACTTCAACCCATAGAATGAGGAGAATGAGTTCTTAATAGAAGAGGTTGTTAATCAAATGAAGAGTCAACCGAAAAGTCAAGGGGCCGCAATTAGGAATATAGAAAACAAACTGGGGTAGATTATTAATTTAATTAAAAATTAGCTCCAAGAGATTTTACTTAGTTTGATGTAAACCTTAAGGAGAAAAATAGTAATAAGGATAAAGCTATCCAATTAAGAGGTGAATGATAATTGGAGAATATGGTTCAACTAAATGTTGAGTTGAGAAAAGAGAACAAAGTGATTGAAAAACCAAAGGATGAGATTCCTAAGGAATTAGAACAACCTATTTCATTAACCAAGATAAATATATAAAGACCACATTCACCATTTCTTCAGCCCCATTGGGAAGAATTGGAAGATAACTTGAAACAGAAGAGTAACTTAGTAGAATTTGATCTAGAATCTGAATTATTTAAGCAGAATCTAATCCAAAATTTGGGAGAACATGAACTATCATATAGAGATCCATTTTTTATAAATTTCAAGGATGATATTAATATGCAAATTGAGAAAATCATTAGAAGAATATTGGATCTAGAAAGAAGCACGAGGAATATTGATATGAATCAATCTTAAAGGAAGAGCTGAAAGAAAAATTAAAATTTAAGGATTTTGTAGAAATCCCTCGACTTGGAAAATACTGGGCGATTAATCAAGGATTACTTCAATAGATATTTGAATCCGGAGGAAAGTTTTGTTGGGCTGAAGACATTAAACCAAGCACTTTATGAGACGCTGCCCATAGTTATCAATGTGATTTGATTTAGATTGTTTGAGGTTTGTTGTGTTTTTTAAGTGTGGATTGATCAGTTTGATTGAAGTTGGTGTATGTTTGGATTACTAGTTATGTGATTTGATCTTTATGTGTCATTATATATTCATCAGTTTGATAAATGTTGGTGGATGTTTGGATTGTTAGTGGTTGGATATGATCTTTGTGTGTCATGACAGAGGCAATTCCTTAACTTCTTATGGCTAGACTTGTTTATGTTTTCTTATAACAGTTGGGTTAACAAGTCCACTACGGCTCGGGTCTCAACTAGACTTGAGTTTTACAGAAGACATCTTGAATTTAGACAATTATAAATCCATCTCAATTTTGTTACTTCCTTTTTTTGACTTTCTTGTCACTTGGTAGAAGTCATGAACCTATTTGATAAGTAGCAGGCGGATGAACTTGCACTATTTTTATAACTGTTAGAGGTGCATACTTGAAGGGATATGGTGATGCCTGGGGTTGGTGCTCGAGTGCCAATATATTAGGTATAATTGTATTTAGGGTTTTAGACTTTATAAATACATTTTAAAGTACCCAATATATCAGTGTAATGATTCCATTAGAGATTGAATGTAATGTAGTAAGATTGGATGCACTAAAAATACATCCATATTTAGACCTATAATTTATACTCATTTTTAGTGATATTGCACTTTAAAGGAAGGTATTTTTCATGTTTTATTGTAGGTTGTTGATTTTTAGGACTTGAAGCAAAAAGGAAGTAAAAAGGATGGAATTTGGAGTCCAAATGGCATTTTTGAAGAAATACTCAGCGTTGACAGCGCCAGGATGGACGGCGTAGACCTACAAAACAGAGGTCGGACTATTCTCAGCACCAACGATGCCAGAAGCAGCACCGACGGTGCTAGGAGCATCGTCGACAATGCCATTTAACAGAGAGCATTGAACTAATTCACGGGCCACTGTCGCTGATGTTGCCAAAATGGGCATCGATGGCGCCAATGTCGATGCAAGACCAATTTCTATAAGATTCAATAAATTTGGATGCTTTTTGAAGATTTTTTGGACGCACCTTTCGGAAAACCAACATTACGCTCTATTTAGAGAAGAAATTGATCAGAAAAGATCCCCTTCGACTGTTTTCCACTCTCTTCCACACCATTCCACATTCCCCACAGCCACTTAGAATCCATTAGTCATTTATTTCTTTAGAGTTTTGACATTTTATGGTGAGTTTAATTATGAATTATTCTCTAAGAGTGTTAGAGAGGGAGAGAAGTGAGAGATTTCTTCTTCCTACATCTTCAAAAAGAGGCTACAAGGGATTTGCTTTGAGAAAGAGTTTTAAATAAGTATTGTTTGTTTATTATTATTGTTTGAACTTTCTTTTATATATGAAATTTGTGTTTTGTTGTATCTTTCTCATGAAGTCTGCAGTTTTCTTTATCTTTCTTTCTACTCTGAGATATGGTGAAATGAAGAGATAATATGGATGTGCCAATAAAACTTTCTTTTATATATAAAATTTGTGTTTTGTTGTATCTTTCTCATGAAGTCTGAGTAGTTCCTTTTATCCTTCTCCCAAATTTGAGGTATGGTGAAATGAAGAGATAATTTGGATGTGCCAATTTTAAAATATAAAATAAATTATGATGGTTTTTCAACTCCGTTCTTAATTTACTTTTTGATCTGGCCAATTGAATTTTTAAAATATGTTGTGAAACATATGATCAGGGAAATAGAGTATGAGTTCTACAATAACAGTGAGAATCACATTTAATTCCATGAAGGAGTACTTTTTTCATAGAAATAAGTGCAAATAAATAAGAAAATATACTTTGTTGGGTGTAGCATTAGAGATTTTAGGGTGACAGACTAAAATCTCCAATTCAGTCTTAGTGTTTAAGAACTAAAGTGAGTGTTAGCCTTTAAGGGAAGGTAAGTGGGAGCTCTGGAGTGAGAGCTAGTATCTTCCTAGCCTAACCATGGATTGAGGGACTAAACCTGAGATTAGCCAATGATTTTCTATAACACTGAATCAGGGTAGAGAGTTAAAATTGCTCCTATTTGGCACAATACATATTTAAACCATTTATCTCATCTCATTTTACCAAAACTCATTGTAGTGGGAAAGATGCTTTTTCATATCAGAAAGCTTCATCACAAAAAAACATAGTTTAATAGTTATTGTTTGAACTTTGCATTTTAGTTTTACTAGTAGTTAATAATTTAGTTCTGATAGTATCTCAAAAAATTTAAAATTAGTGACCATAATTTAATTTTATTTCTTTGAATTTCCTAGTTAATTTATCATTTCAAATTTAAACCTTTCTCGTGGGATCAATATTTGGGGCTTAAATAGAAAGTTTTATATTACTTGATAATGATACATATACTTGCGTAGAATCTCACCACAAATTGCTTAAATTTCCTATTCATAAAACAACACATCAATTTTTTGGCATCGTTGTAAGCAAAGTCAACTTTATAAGTTTTTACACAACTATATTTTTGGGATCAAGATGTGATGCATTAGAGGAAGAATTAATCTCATTTATCATGTATGTTTGTGTTTGTGTTTGTGTTTGTGATTTGTGTTTGTGTTACAATAATATAGAGATTTGGAAAACACTTAAATAGATATGTCTATGTTGATAGCTATCGTGCTAGTTAGACATTTCTTTATTTCAATTTTATTCTAGCATGTTTATTTTATATTTACTTTCTTTACAATTTGTTATGTCCTGATGAATACTTGGAGATGTTTGTGATAGACATTTTTGTTAGATAGAAATTTTGAACTATTTTTTCTTCCTGCTTATATTTTTTGTATTGAATGTGACACATGTTAAAAATCATGTTTGGGGTAGAAAAAAAAATTAAGTTAGTATGCTTTTATTTAGTTTAATATTATTGCAAGCATGTTTTAGGCTAGATTTACTTTCTTCTGCAGTCATTCTATCATGATTATGCATGTATATGAATTTGAAAGGAAATTGTAATTGTTTGTAAATTTAGTTTTCATTTTTCTTCATTGTACATTTTATGGATTTGATTGAAAAATATTTAGAAATTCAAGTTTGGGGGGAGGAAGAAAAAAATTTCAAACTTAACTTTCATTGTCCTCAATAACCTGTATTTAGTTTGACATCACTTTTAAAATGACTTTTGGTATGTAGTGTTATCTTTAAGTTACTATAACTGATTTTAGGAATGTTAAAAAAATAACTTTATTGGAGTCCTACATGATGAAATTGTTTTAAAGTTAAGATATTTTATGGAAATATTTGGAAAATGATTTAGCTATTTATAGTAGAATGGAATTGAAAATTTGAAAAGCTAAGATTCTTAAATTTATACTTAATGAGATTTGAGCCTTTATTTAATTTTTTTTCCAAACTAATACTTACACTTTAAAAAAGTGAGAGAAAGTTTTGAGTTTTGAATTTTAGAAAGAGGATAATGAAATTCAAAACTAATAAAGGCCTATCCACATATAGTAATCCTCACATAAGAATAAAGTGAGTAGGGATTAAAAAGATCCTGAAAGAAAAAAATGAAAAGAAAAGGAAAAGTGAAAAATGAGGAGAAGCATGTGGAGAAGCCTGAAAAAAAAAATTTCACTTGAATCTTTTTAAACGAAAAGACTTAGAAATAATCCTAAGCTTATTCTATTTTCAAAAAAGTATTGAATAAACTGGTAATAATAAGGTGCTTAAAATTTTCCTTATACTTTCTTTGAATCTTTAGTTTGACAAATTTTAATAACTTTTGAAGTAAATAGAAAAGTCGGATTCCTAAGTTGAATATGAGATATTTTTACACTCTAGTCCTAAGTTGATTTACTAAATTTCTCCTAAGCTACACTATAACATTTCTGAGACTAAATTATCCAAAACTCCACTGGAACCCACAACCTTAAATCAATAAATTTGGTCATTAAAGTTATAGTGTTACTTGAGGACAAGTAACGTTTAAGTTTTGGGGATGATCCACCTTAAAATTACCTAATTTAGTGTACATTTCATGATAATTTTATGTATAATTTTGATGATATTGCCCTTTAAAGTAAGGTATTTTGCACTTTTTTGGTTTTATGTACAAGAATTTGAGTTTTAGTGAAAATGAAGCAAAGATGGTGCATATTGGAGCCAAATTGAGCAAGGAAGAAAATTTTGACATGACATAATTCGATGTGTCCTTTTATGTTTAATCTCTCTTACATTTTTCACATGTTTTTTATTGATATTACACTTTATGGAAAATTTATTTTTATACTTATTTAGTAGATATATAAATTTGGATCTAAATTGAGCTGAAAGGGGGCAAAATGGAGTTGAAACAGATGGAAATGAGGTGAAATGGTGGAGTTGCCAACCGGGTGGCACTATAACACCACTATAGCATCAAACACGAGTGCTATAATAATGATTATGGTGCTATAGTGTGCCAAACGATTTCTAGACTATTTTTTGTCAATTCTGGGCCATTATGTTATGTTCTGGAAGCTTTTGGACAACTTGCACACCCCCTGGAGTGGTTAAATGAATCTAAACTCTTGGAGTGGCTTTTGAATGAAAAGATGTGTGTCTATGAGTGAAAGGGTGTGTCTTTTGGATGAAGAGATGTATCTCATAGAGAAAGGAGTGGTGTTTTTCCTTCTGTTTAAGTAGATAGCCTTAGCGCCTCTCATGAGAGGTAACTAGAGAAGTTTTAGGAGTTTTTAGAAGGAATTTAATGAGAGTTTGGTATAAGTATGGAGATGTAGATTATTACTTTGTCTGGAGAGATTGGTTGGGGTTTTGAGAGATATGTGTAAGGAATGTACGGGTGCTGCATGGATTGGGAGGAAACTTTGGTTGAAAGATTTTTTATTTTTCTATTAGAGGGAAAAGGCTAAATATTGAGTTCTTCATAATCTTTTAATTTTTTTAAACACTTTCTAGTGCATTTTCTTTAATTTAAACGAAATTTTCTGTGGTGTTTTATCCAAGATTTGTAAATAGTTTCCCTTACTATTTTAATCTAGTATGAAGTAGTGTCATGTGTAGGAAATTTCCTTCCATGACAGAAATATTTTCATTTTCATGTGATGAGTAATGTCTCCTCTGCTTCATTGACATAACTTAAGTGTTAATAAGTTTTGTTAAAATTTGTTGCATGTGAAACTAAGAAACAGAAGATTAGTGATCTTGTAACTTGAGTGCACTCACATTGACCATTTGGCTAATAAAATAGTTTAAGTGTGAATGCAACTGTTTAGGAAATATAATTTAATGATCTGTTTCTATTTGATGCTTCTAGGTGATAGATAGTTGCATAAAACTAATAGAATAGTAGGCTTAGCTATTGATAAACAAAAAAAAATGTACAATTTTATGTATACATTTTATGCTTAAATTTGGTGATATTGCAATTTAGAGAAGGGTATTTACATGTTTTGATGTAGGTATACTGATTTTAGGCATTTGGAGCAAAAATGAGCAAAAAGGAAGAAATTTGGAGTTAAAATGTAGGTTTTCAGCATCCTGGCGCTAGAGGCGCTATAATTGGCGTCGGAGGCTCCAGAATTGGCATCGGATGAGCCATTTTACAGAGAAGAGGTGCCAAAATTGGTGCTAGAAGCAACAAAATCTAGAGAACATCACGGAACTCCAATACACTAGCACCAGAGCTTCTAGAACAGGCGCCAAAGATGAATTAAGTTGGATTCTGGCGGTTATTGACTATTTTTTAGTGGTTCTATAAGGCTCCAAGAAATTCAAACGCCCCATGGAGTGGTTCAATGCATCTAGATACTTTAGAAAGGCTTTTGAATGAAGAGATATGTCTCTTGGATGAAGGGATTTGTCTCTTGATGTGAAGAGGTGGGTCTCTTGGAAAAAAAGAGGGAATTTTGAATTCTTTGTAGAGAGTGTGGGGTGCTGAGGAGAATTTGGCCTGTGAAGTAAGAAGTTTTGGAGAAGATTTTCCTCTATAGTTGTAAGTGGAGAGGTAAGGTGAGAAACTTCTTCTTCATTACATTCTCAAGAGAAAATTGAGTGTGATTGTAAAGAAATAAAGTACTTAGAGGGAACTTTATGGGATTTTCTTGAGAAGGAGTGTGAGGTAAGTTGTGTTCTTTCCTTTCTTTACTTTGTAAACTTGTTTTTATATATATAATCCATGTATTATAATATCCTTCTCATGAATTCTTAGTAGTGTTCTTTATTTTTCTCTCTAATATGATTTTGTGAAGAATTAATTTTTTTATGTGAGCTCTTAAATGTCATTAAATTATGATGATTCAAACTCTGATCTTCATTTACTTTTCAAATTGGCCAATGGAAATGTTAAAATTTGTTGACAAATAAAATATTCGAAAGTGCTATGCTTTCTACAACAAGCTAAGAGTCACATTCAATTTCATGGGTTAGAATATAGTCCATAGTGTTGAGTACAAATAAATAGGTAAATATATTTTGATAAGCGCAAAATTAGATATTTTAGGGTGATAGACTAAAACCCTTATTTTGGTACAGTTTCTTGGAAAATAAAGTGAGATTGTTAGCCCTTAAGGGAGGGAGAAGCGGGAGCTATGGAGTGTGAGTTAGTATCCTCTCAACCTAACCACGAATTTAGGGACCAAACTCTGGATTAGTCGATGTTCTTTATGCACTCTCAGAGCGTAAAAAATAAGATTGCTCCTATTTGACACAATACAATTTTATATATAAATTTAAGAGATTTTATTTCACAATCCATTAACTCATTGTAAAGGGGAATGATTCTTTCTTAAATTTGAGCTCTTCATTACAAAATATTGTTTAGTCTTAGTAAGTTTAATTTTGGAGTTTAGAATATAGCTTAGTTAACTTAGTTCTTTTAGCTGCATTTCATTTAACATACATTAAATTTATTTTAGAATTATTTTTCTTACTTAAGGTTTTTGTAGTTTGAATATTTTGTTTTACATTATAACCATAAGAAGTTCAGACTCCTTGTGGGGTCAACACCTAGGACTCCATTGGAGCTCTTTATTACATGAGCGATACGTATACTTGCATAATTAATAAGGTTTTACAGCTTAAAGATTTTATATAAACCTATTTATACTGAAGTGATTATTATTGTGATTGATCTTCATATTTACTAATTATTTTGTCGTGGATATGTTGTAGTATTGAAAGATATTTACAATGCATAAATAAAAACTAGCTATCAATTTTTTAGCGCTGCTACCGGGGAGTAATAAGAAATTACTTTATAATTTAAAAGTCTTTAGTTGAAATAAAAAATTTTAAAAATTTTTTGTTTAATTAATATGCTATATTTAGTGTGTTTACTTATTTTAATTGCTTATCGTGTTTGTGTATGCATAGTTTAAGATCTGAAGGTTTGGTACCTTACAATTCGGAGCTTGAAAGAACTATTAGAAAATTTTGAAAACAACAAAAAGAGTTAGATAATTTGAACATAATGGCTACAAAATTAAATAATCTAGGAATTGAAAATGAATATCTTCAGAGACCTTTAAGACATTATGCTAATTCTACAGCAGATGAAATTCATTTGAGCATACAAAACCCTGTTATAATTGCTAATTAATTTGAGCTTAAACAAGCTAATATCCAAATGATACAAAATAATTAGTTTGGGGGAACACTGACTAAAGATCCTAACTTACATTTTGCTTTTTTTGTAGAATTGTGTGCTACATTTAAATATGATGAAGTGTCAAATGATTCCGTCAGACTTAGACATTTTTTCTTTTTCATTAAGGGATAAAGCTAAGATGTGGTTAAAATTGTTAGATCCTAGATCTACCTTAGGGATAATTATCATAAAAGTTTTTATCTAAATATTTCTCACCAACAAAAACTTTTAAGCGTAGAAATGATATCACATATTTTTGTCAGTTTAAAGGAGAATCAATTTCTGAAGCTTGTGAACGATTTAAAGATCTCTTTAAAAAGTGTCCACACCATACGTTACCAGATTAGTTAATAATTCAAAATTTTGATAATAGATTGGTTAAATCTCTTAGATCTATAATTGATGCTGGTGGTGGTAGATCATTAATGTCAAAACCATTTGATGAAGAATATTTTTTAATCGAAGAGATGAAAATTAATAATTTTCAACGGCCCTCTGAAAAGGTAACTCCAAAAAAAATAGCAAGTAATCATGATTCTAATGCAATATCTATTTTGGTTACTCAAATTGCTGCAATATCAAAGAAGGTAGATCAACATGAAATGAATTATTCTCAGACACTATTGGCATCAATTTTTGGATGTCATGAGTGTTGAATATATTTATATGTCGCGTCATGCGTAAAATTGGTTCAAATTTGTCCGATCACCAGCGAGCTCGTTCAGATTACCTCAGACGAAAAAACAGACCATGCGAGTGAGTCTAGAATGTCGATTTCACTTGAAAAAAGCGCTCGTTGCACCACGATTTCTCATGTGGGCTAAAAATGGGTCAATTATCATTTCGGACTTGATTACTGAAAAAAGTGGTCCGAACAACCCCAAACGACAAAACGGACCACACCAGTGTGTCTGGAACATCAATTTTGCCTAACAAGGATGCTCATTTTACTACAGTGGCGTGTTCGACAAAAATGCGGGGTAAAGTTTAAAAAATAATAATAATAATATTATTATTATAATAAACAAATACAAAAAAAGTTTTTTTTTCCTTTTTTTTAACCTACACCTCTCTCCCATGAAAAAGTATTACATCAGTACTACGCACGTAGAGTAACGTGCATAGCCAATGAAATCACGTCACGATACCCCGCGAGACAGAAAAAAAAAACGGCGCAGTAACACGGGGAATATTCCCCCAGTGTTATTCATGTGTTATTGTGTGTTATTCATGTGTTATTATGTCCTAGGAATATTCCTGGAGTTATAATAACAAAATAACACATCAATAACACATGAATAACACACAATAACACATGAATAACATGGGGGAGAATATTCCCTCGTGTTACTGCGCCGCTTGTTTCTCTGTCGATAATATTCTCCACGTTATTCAAGTGTTATTATGTGTTATTCATGTGTTATTGTGTCCTGAGAATATTCTTGGTGTTATAATAACATAATAGCACATCAATAACACGCAATAACACATGAATAACACGCAATAACACATGAATAACACGGGGGAATATTCCCCGTGTTACTGCGCCATTTTTTCTTCCCTGTCGCGTGGAGTGTCGTGGCGTGATTTCATTGGCTACGCATGTTATTTCTACACACGTAGTACTGATGTAATATTTTTTCCTCTCCCACAGATCGGATTGAGCCCAATGCCGCTCGATTTTCGTGAAAAAGGGCAATCGTGCCCTAGCGTCCCGCCGCCGACCCCTTCTTGCCAATGAATGGAGCCGTCGCCGAGGTCTTCCTCCTCTTCCTTGCGGCAGTAAGGCTAAACCGCTGCTCCACCCTTGCCACCTTCTTCTCCTCCTCTTCTCTCAGCCAACTGCACGGGAAACCTTCCGATCTTGTGGGCGACGCCCCTCTGGCGCCCTTCTCTCGTCGGCGGCCTCACCCCACCCGACTCCTCTTCCCTTGGTTCCGTCAGATTTCTATATTGTTCTGTCATGGGAAGTAAGTTACAGAAAAGGGAAAAATTCCTTCTTTTCTGTAGTCTCATGGAGGAATTGTAACTATCTTTTTTTCTACAAGTTTTTGTCTTACAAACAATCTTTCCTCCCTACTCGCATGCCGCCTCCTGCCAGCCAGTTGTCAGGCCAACTTAGTCGATGAATGGGGATAAGTGCACACGGATATGTGGATAAAATGGGTGCAACAAACGAATGTATTTGCTATTCGTACAAATTCAGTAAGTAAATCATTTGTACTATGAGATGATGTTGGTGCTGGAACAAATCCACTTTAAGGGGCAGTCTTGGGGATGTCAATTCTTGAATCTTTTGATGACAGAGGTTCTTTTTTAACAATAGCTACCACTCATCAAGTTAAAACACTGAAATTTAGTAATCATGCTTTTGAGAATCCATGTGTAGATTTTGATGAAGAGAGCTTACAACCAACATATAGAATACTTAGGGGAATTCCAGGTCGTTCAAATGCTATTAATATTGCAGAAAAATTTTGACTTTCATACACTATATTGTCCACAGCTCGTAAATTACATGGGAAAACTAGTACCGAAATTAATCAGATTATAATTGATATGGAGAATTCTAAACAAGATTATGAGCATCACCTTGAGAGGCAGACCATTATTTGATACGAGCTTGTTGCATAGAATTCTCATGCAAAAAATTTGTGATTCCTTGCGTGATAAGTTTAGGCATGCTTAGGCCCAAGGGACCCTTGCTTGAAAGTATGTTTTGGCTACATTTTCATATGCCAAAATTAGTTATTTTTCTCATACTTTGCGTACCTCACTAACTCCTGCCCTCATTGCCTCTTATATTGTTTCGTCCATGATTGACGAGACAATTAGAGCGCAGACTGGAGCACCGTCGAGGTTTGCCAAAAATATGGGCTATCCTTCAGCATAAAGAGAACACGTTTGCAACCATCACAGTGGTGAGATCCCCTAAACTCATAGCTCGCCCTAGGATTTAGTGGTGTCTAGGTATGTGGGTTCGATCGCCCACACAGGGTGTTTGCCTGGCGTGAGCGGGTGCGATAACGTACCTATGTGATTGATCGCCGATTTCCTAGAGCGAGCCTTTAGGTTAGGACTTTGTGTGCATGAACAAATACCCCACTGTAGAGCCGAGTGTCTCTCCTTTGTTGTGAGCCTTAGAACAAGTTCTGATGGGTTGGAGTCCCACACTCTCCCTGCTTTAGGATTTTTAGCTTTACTTGGAGAAGTTGGGAGGTCGGACTTGGTAAAGCGAGATAAGCTTTGTAGATGTCTTGCTTTGTAAAGTCTGGAGGAGTTCACAAAATGGGAAAAGCTTTGTAGCTAGCCCATTTCATGATGCTGTGGAGAGTTTTCCCCTTGGAGATCCTGGGATAAACTCTCCACATTTTCTCATCACAACAAGAGATGGCGATGCCGCATATCCAAGGTTCTAAACCATAGGTTTCCCGAGTGAGATCGTTAGTACAAGTGTGGCTCGCTATTATATGTGGTCATATGTATGTCTTGTATGTTACATATTTTATGTCATATATCGCACTTGCATGCATATTTTATGTCATTTTCACTTGCACCTTGCACCTTGCATTACACGTTGCACTTGCACTTGCACTTGTACATGCACCATTTGTGCCTTGATCGATCATCCCAGACCAGTCGGCACCTCTTGTGCCTCAGTCGGTTATCCCAAACCGGTCACATCACTTGTGTTTCTACAGACTACCCCGACCCGGTTGGCATAACACTTTATTTAATCGGATGTGCCATCCCGATCGACCTACCACTAGCTCCTTTGCACGTTGTGTACGTGCATGTACATGTTTATCTGCATGATTGATATCATCTACTTGAGTTGCATTCTTTCAGGTCACTACCTTACCGGCATACCATCTTTTTGGGCCCCTGTCGCTACAACATGCCTACCTCCGGGTCATTGCCTTACCAGTATACCCTCTTTTTGGGCCCCTGCCACTATGACATGCCTATCTTCGAGTCACTGCCTTACCGACATTCCCTCTTTTCGGGCCACTGCTGCTACGACATGCCTACCTTTGAGTCACTGCCTTATGACAGCGACTTTATATATGCTTAAAAATACAAGAATTTGATACTGCTGCTAGAAGATTTAAATCCCCGGCAACGGCGCCAAAAAGCCGACAGGGGTTATAGATTTGATAAAGATGTGTATAAAATATTCAATAATTGTAAAGTCACACTTATCAACCAAAAACTTGACAAAGATTATAGATTTGATAAAAATGTGTATAAAATATTCAATAATTGCAAAGTCACACTTATCAATGCAAGTATACGTATCACTCAAGTAATACAGGGCTCCAATAGAGTCCTGGATATCGATCCTACAAGGAGTAATATTAGAGGCTATGAACTTAAGATTTAGAAAATCAATACTTAATCACAACAGATCCTACATGGAGTAATACAAGTATACATATCAATCAAGTAATACATGGCTCTAATGAATTCTTGGATATCGATCCCACAGGGAGTAATATTAGAGGCTACGAACTAAGATTTAAAAAATCAATACTTAATCACAACAATATAGTTCAAATTGCATATTTGTCACTAATAGGCAATTGAAATAAAAATGCAATTTTAATAAACTCTTAATTAATTAATTCTACTAATAAAGTTTCTAATGTGAAATTCAATATATAATAAAGTATCCTTCTCCTTATCAAGAAATATAAGTGAATGGATAAATTGAATCGGTTCAAATTGTATTGTGCCAAATAGGAGCTTACCTATTATTTACCCTTTGGACCAGGCATAAAGAACATTGACTAATCCTATGCTTGGTTATTGAATTTGTCGCTAGGCTGGGAGGATACCGGCTCTCACTTCGAAACTCCCACGTTCCCCTCGCCTGAGAGCTAACATCTACACTTCAGCACCCAAACGAAAGGATCAAATTGAGGATTTTAGTCTGTCACTCTAAAATCTCCAATTCTACGCCCGATAATTTTTGTTTCCCTATTTATTTGCACCCAACTTTTAAGGACTTTGACCTCCCTAAATCTTGGATGTAATCTCACTTTAGTTGTAAAACTCAACATATTTTAAACAAATCAATTCCAGATTTGAAAGTAAATTAAGATCGAAGTGAAAAGATCATCACAATTTCTCAAACATTTTCATGGCTTCATGTAAATTAAGATCGAAGTGAAAAGATCATCATAATTTTTTTAAAATTTTCATGGCTCCAATAAATTAAGATTGAAGTGAAAAGATCATCACAATTTCTTTAACATTTTCATGGCTTCACCAATTCAAATTACCAAAAACATTTTCATGGTTTTGCCAATTATTCACTTTAGTTGTAAAACTCAACATATTTTAACAAATCAATTGGGCCAGATTGAAAGTACTAAGATTGAAGTTAATAGATCATCACAACTTCTTTAACATTCTCATGGCACAATCAATTCAAATCACCATTTCACAAAATCTCAAGACAAGGAGAAAGACAGAGAAAACTACTCAAAACTCATGGAGAATATACAACAAAACTTGGAATTTATGTATAAAAGCAAAGTCATACAAACTTCAATAAGTTAATGCAACTTATCTCTAATTCCTCCCCAAGCAAACTCCTTGAAGTTCCTCTGATCTCTTCCTTTCTTTACAGCACACAAAATTCTCCTTCGAAGTGGCAAGGAGGAAAAAATCTCTCACTTTTCTTCCACTCTTACAATCTCTCGAAGAATTCCTTATAATACTAACCACTCTCTACACTCTAATGGGCACCACAATCAACAAAAACTCCGCGGACACCCGGTGGATACCCCTGTGGACACACTTTTTCGGCCTCCAAATTGTTTCTTTTAAAGTTATAGAAGAGCTTTAAAGAGTTGCCCAAGTGTCCCTTCAAAAATTGTCCACATTCAATGCATTTGTTGAGAGAATCGACGTGATCGCCGTCGGCGGCCTCGATTGTGCCATCGGCGGTCTTCTAGAATATTTAATTATGGACTCTCGGGAAAAATCCGCCGTCGGCGGCGTCGAGCCAAATTTACTCCTTTTTGCATCTTTTTTCTCCAATGACCATAATTCAACATATCTGTAACAAAACATGTGAAATAACTTTCTTTAAAGTGCAATATCATCAACATCAGTGTGAAATAGGTATGAAAACCTCAACATATTTTCCTTTGGTCAAAATCCCCCAAACTTAACTATTACTTGTCCTCAAGTAATCAATATATTTTCCTTTGGTCAAAATCCCCCAAACTTAACTATTACTTGTCCTCAAGTAATTTTAGTTCTACATAAAAGTTATGATCTATTGTAATAAAGTTTTAATTCAAAAATACTATAAGTTTGATTTAAGATATATAAAAGTTATGATCTATTGTAGTAAAGTTTTAATTCAGAAATACTATAAGTTTGATTCATAAAAATTATGATCTATTGTAGTAAAGTTTTAATTCAAAAATACTATAAGTTTGATTTAAATTCTTTGGTCAAAATCCCCCAAACATAACTATTACTTGTCCTCAAGTAATTTTAGTACTACATATTTGGTCAAAATCCCCAAAACTTAACTATTACTTGTCCTCAAGTAATTTTAGTACTATATAAAAATTATGATCAACTGTGGTAAAGTTTCAATTCAGAAATACTATAAGTTTAATGTAAGTAAATATCATAGTGAGATTTTCAAAAAAATTTCAAGTAATTAAATTAACTTTGTAGATACAAGACTATCTAGTCATCAAGTTTAAGTGTTCTAGTTTTCTATTCATTTCAAGAATGACTGTATGATGTAATATCAAGTCACTTAAAATACTCAAATGATAGGAGCTTCATGAGAACATTACTAGTAAAAGATGTTATTCCATAAATATAAGTTCAGGATTTTATTTAGGTTTTCCCTTTAGGTAGGTCCAAGTGAAGCCAATTCTTGACTAGGCATCTCTTCAAGCTTCTCCTCACTTATATATAATTTTTTTTTCATTTAGATTGCTTTCAATCCTATATATTTTTCTTTTTTTCTTAGGGATTGTTGTCAATCCTTTCTTTTTCTTTTTCAAGTGAAGATTACTATATCTGGATAGCCTAATTGTTGTCAATCCTTTCTTTTTCCTTTTTCAAGTGAGGATTACTATATCTGGATAGCCTTTCAGGGTTTGTTGTCAATCCTTTCTTTTTCCTTTTTCAAGTGAGGATTACTATATCTGGATAGCCTTTATATTGTCAATCCTTTCTTTTTCTTTTTCAAGTGAAGATTACTATATCTGGATAGCCTTTAATAAATTTAAACTTCACTTTTCTTTCCCTAAATTTGAAAATCAAAGCATTCTTTTATCCTATAAGTATTTCATAGTTTTTACATCATTGAGCCCCAATCTTTTCTTCTCAAATGAATTTCTAAGATTCTTAATATTTCAAAATATAGTTTTCCTTACTTTAAATAGTTAACTATAGTCTTATTCTCTTTATACTAAATATCTTAATCTACAAAATTAATTTTTCTTACAAAAATATTCCTTTAAATCTACCATAATATTTAAATATCTACAAAATATAGTTATCGAAATTAAATTCACTAGAAAAAATCATATTAATAATTTTTGAAAATATTTAAAATGAGAACATATAATTGTTAATCTTTTTCTTCCCTCCCCCAAACTTAAATTTTTCAATATGGAATGATACAGGTGGAAGAATTCTAAATATAAATCATACCTCAGTACTTTAGGCATTTTCATCTTTCTGAAATTTTTGCTTTTCCTTCTCAGAATTTGTACTTTAACTGGTCTGTAATATTAGGAGATTTCTATACATAAAAAGCATTAGAGATTATGTTGGGTAATGAAATTTTAAAATAAGTACAAAACTAAACATTATACAAACACAATATTTCAATAACACATCACAATACAATTTTCTAAAGTACTAATCAAAGTCTATTATAACTTCACAAGCAAATTTCAGCTACAACACAAAATATTTATAACAACAATTAAAAATTATCTAACTGCAAACATAAAATAAAATATAGAATAAAATGAAAGTAAAAACCAACATACATCTATCTCTATCACAAAATCACAAAACAAAAGTACATCAATCACTATCATATATTAAAATCCCATATTATATCCTCGTCTCACTAGTCAGTAGGTGGATTGGGCTGATACTGAGTATAACAGGGACATTCAAGAAAAGTAACATCAGGCTCACCTCCGTAGTGTCGGGCCTGAGCATCATAGTAAGCTATCTCGAAGTCACAATGCCTTTGTAGGTACTCACTATCATATTCATGTCCACGTTCTAATTCCCCAATTTTTTTCATTTATTTTCTCTATACTCTTCCGCTGCAAGGTTAACTCATTCATTAAATCTTGAAGCATAGGGGAACTAGAGGTAGGAAGGTCATAACTAGTAGAGGGGATATCTCTACTTGTAGATGGTTCTTTACTCCTACTCCCAGATCTCCATCCTTCATGGGATTCATACGTCCTTAAATTAGCTTTACTAATGGGTTTCATAGGGTAAACCCATTCTTCATCATCTCTAGCTTCAACTCCAGAAAGTTGGCAAAGTGCATAAATAAGGTCAGGATGTCCCAAAGCTCCACTTGATTCACTCCTTGCCGGGGTCAAAATATTCTTATAAATAATTCTCCCCACATTTATAGTCTGATTGTTCTAAATACACAAATTCAGAATAGCTCTATCTCTTGTTACCTCACTATGTTGATAGGTAGGTAATAGAGTAGAGGAAATAAAATAATGCCACACTTTAGATGTGGCATTCAACATGGAAGCAGTAAAATTTTCCCGTACTCACTGCTTTATCTTCCATGTCCCTTTCCCATCAGTGAGAAAGTTAATGACATCGTTCAGCGGGCCTTCCATTGTACTGAAGGTTTCATAATTACAGATATAGGAGTCTGGGACTTCATAAAATGAGTTAATGCGGGCGACACCTAACTCAACAGAAAACCCACTTACTCGAATGGTTCCGTCCTCAGAATAGAACGCATTGGCATATAATTCTTTCACAAGATTCACAGCAGCCTTATTGGTGGTATAACATAAACTTTCCCACCTCCGTTCGATAATAACTCGTTCAACTTCTCTTTCGGGCTCTCAGAAACATGATCTTATATACATTTCTTCCCCTGAAATATTGAATTAAATCTCGACTGAGCCTTCGCATTGATGAAGCGAGACTCGTCAAACTCAAGTCACGTCTTTTGTCGCGGAGCCATTTCAATCTAGTCAAAATTATATAAAAAAAATCCGAAATACACTTCAAATACTCAAATAATGGCTTCCAAGAGTGACTCTAAGAGTTCAAAACTAAGTTCCATTAGTTTCTTCCAAATATTTTCTCCACATTCTCAATTTTTTTTCGGAACTGTTCAATGTGGAAGAAATTCAAGGTGAAAATCAAGTATTTTTAATTTGGAGTGAAGCTCTTACCGAGAGATGATAAAATCTGGTGTCTAAACGCTTTGAAATTGCCGCAAATCCAAGATCTTCAGGCCCTAGATCAAAATTTTCATTTTTTAAGAGGAAGGGGATGATGATAAGTGGCGGTTGACTGGTCTAAATTGTGGTTTTTTGGTATCTCACCATCGGCAAGGTCGTCAGCGCCGTTGGTGAGCTCTATTTAATTAAATAGACTAAGTCTCGGGAAAAATCCGCCGTTGGCGGCGTCGATGGCGTCGTCGGCGTGATTTTCAAAATAAGTTCAATTCCATATTTTTGCAATTTTGATCAATTTCAAGCCTCGTCGACATTTGTTCAATCATTCTAAACATAAATTTAAGTGATTAAATTATGTATTAACACAAATAAACATTCACAACACAAAACATTACAATTATATATAAAATCTAAGGGTTACAATACACGTTACACAACACACATAAGTTTGGTATTTTCTCAACCTTAATACATCAATTCAGCGTCGCAACCGAATCCACAGCACTCTAAACGCTGAAAACATACATTTAGTACTCAATTTCAACTATATTAAGATCTAAAAGCAAAATTGGAAAGTGAAGAAAACACATAAGTTCAAATCAAATCACACACATAGACATATATGTAGTAAAGTAAATATACTACTCCTCCGATTCAGTGCTTGTTTCTCCTCTGATATTACCCATTGATTGAACATGAACGAAAAGGTTATAGGAGGGTCGGTATGGGAATTCTTCAGTAGAGTCATCTTCTATCAATCCCATCTTTCTCATCAATTGTATCAAACTTCCTTTGATATGTCCAGAGTGATCAAAATGCTCTTTCATCCTCCAATTTAGATAATAAAAAAAAATCAGAGATATTGTTAATTGCATTCATAACATTTTGTACCTCTTTCTCCAGTTTCTGATTCTGCGAAGGATTACTAGTGTTTTGTCCGGAACTAGAGGCTGAATAGGAAGTAAATTCTGAGATGATTGATCTGTAGTAATAGTCATATCATTCTCATCTTCATTGGCTAGGAACTTCTGGGTTGGGTCCAAAGGCTTCCGAGGTAGAAGTACCTTTTCCCAATTCTCATAAGATACTTAGAATTGACTGCAGAGTAAGAAGATTGTTGAAGGATGTCCAAGCCCACAAGTTGATCCATGAACGATCATGACCAAAATAGACTTCACAATTATCAATCCAATATCAATCGGCAGTCCCATTTTAATACAGTAATTCAAAATAGCACTTTCTTTAGTAACATTATAGATCCTCATTGTTGGTAATATTTTTATAGAAATGAAGAAGTGTCAGTGTTTAGAAATGGGGTTTAGAAGTGTAGCAGAGAAACTAACATACCCGCTTTCTCTCATTTTCCAGTCTTCAGTCTCGTCCGTAAAAAATTGGTAGATCTCATTCATCAGATTTCCTATGGGGATGAAGTTGGAATAATGGCTGACAGGAACATTCTCGGTCATATATAACTCATTAATTCGTGCAGGAGTAAAAGTTATCCATCTGCCTCACACATAGACGAATCCCTGGTCCTTCACCACAGGAACGACTATGGCGGCAGTAGTGTAACACAACACTTCCCATCATCGTCGCACAATCATCTCTTCAATTACTGTTGAAGGATTGTTCAATTCTTGATTCACGAATCCTCTTTCTTTGATTAATCTCCTCTTTGTCAGCACTTTGTTGAAGATTCATTGCGCATCGGAACTAATGAACTTTCTCTGATTAAACACTCGAAATCTAGGGTTTTCTGTGGAATTGGAAGCCATATGGATAAATTTGGTGGAGTTTCAATTTGTTTTTTTGGGTAATATGAAGTTTGGAAGTTTATAGGGAGTAAATCTCGCCTAAAATCGCAAAAAACTTACATTTCAAACTCCAGAAATCACCATCTCACCGTTCTCACCGTCGGCGGCGTCGATGGCGCCGTCGACAAGCCTTGAGAATTAATTGTCTGGACTTTGGGGAGAAATCCGTTGTCTGCGGCGTTGAGCCCGCCTTCGGCGCCCAAGGCAAAAATTTCACAGTTTTGCACTGGTCCGAATGCGTTCCAATTTTCTATATGGATCCAATTTTTATGATGATTCAAGATTAAATACAAGTAGTAGAGTTCAATGCTACCACAAAATAACGATAATTAAAAACACTATAATCGCAATAAAAATAAAGATAACTATGGGTTGCCTCTTATAAAGCACTTGGTTTAACGTCGTTAGCCCGACCTATTCAGATATTATTCATGTTAATTGACCGTTACAACCTCTTTAAAATTTGGTCTCCTACCCTCAAAATATGGCTTTAATCTGTGTCCATTGACTTTAAATCTATTCCCAGTCTTTTGATCTTCAATTTCAACTGCTCTGTAAGTATAAACTCGAGTCACAGTAAAGGGTCCTAACCAACGAGACTTCAATTTCCCTGTAAGTATAAACTTGAGTCACAGTAAATGACCCTAACCAATGAGACTTCAATTTTCCAGGGAATAACTTCAGCCTAGTGTTGTAAAGTAATTTTTTTGTCCTGGTTCAAAGTTCTTCTAGTTACACTTCCGATCATGCTATAACTTTAGTTTCTCCTCGAAAATTCTATCGTTATCATAAGATTCATTTCTTAATTTTACTAATTCATTCATTTATAACAATCTCTTCTCACCAACATCTTTCAAATTATAATTGAGTTCTTTAATCACCCAATATGCTTTATGCTCTAATTTTACTGGTAAGTGACAAGTCTTTCCAAAAATTAGCATGTAAGGAGTCATTCCAATAGAAGCTTGTTAAGCAGTTCTGTAAGCCCATAATGCAGTATCCAGTCTAGTAGACAAATCTACTCTACTAGGGTTTATAGTCTTCTCCAGTATTTGTTTAATTTCTCTATTAAGAACTTCAGCTAACCCACTGGTCTGAAGGTGATAGGAAGTAGAGATTCTATGAATAACATTAAACTTTTCTGCCAATCTCTCAATGTATTTATTCCTGAAATGAGATCTTCCGTCAATGATAATCACTTTCGGCATTCCATATCTAGTGAAAATATTTTTCATTAAAAATTTTAAAACACTTTTAGCGTCACAATGAGGTAAAGCTTGTGCTTCAATCCACTTTGAAACGTAGTCTAGCAACTAATATGTATAAGTTCCCAAATGAAGGAATAAATAGTCCCATAAAATCTAATCCCCAAACATCAAAGATCGCAACTTCTAACATGAAATTTAGAGGCATTTCATTTCCTTTAGATATATTGCCTACTCGTTGGCATCGATCACAAGTTTTTATGTATCTGTAAACATCTCTAAAGAGGGTAGGCCAATAGAATCCAGCTTGTAAAATTTTATAAGCAGTTTTATCAGTTCCAAAATGTCCTCCAAATTCAGAATCATGACATTTTTGAATGACTAGTTTAGTTTCCTCATAAGGTACACATTATCTCATAATAAGATTCTTACATTCTTTATATAAATAAGTTCATCCCAAAAATATGCTTGCGCATCATGAATGAATTTTCTTTGCTGCTGCAATGTCAACATAGGTGGAAAAATATCACTTACAATATAATTAATAATATTAACATGTCATGGTATTTTCCACTCATTAATATTATAGAGTTGTTCATCAGCGAAATTGTCCGTAATTTTATTGTCAGTGTCAGATAATTCATGATATTCTAATCTTGACAAATGATCAGCAATTTGATTATCAGTTCCCCTTTCTATCAATAATTACAAGATAAAATTCTTGTATCAATAATATCCATCTAATCAACCTTGGTTTGACATTCTTCTTTTAAAAACCACAAGATCAAATTCTTGCATCAAAAGTATCCATCTAATCAACCTTGGTTTGACATAATTTTCTAATCTTGACAAATGATCAGCAATTTGATTATCAGTTCCCTTTCTATCAATAAAACAAGATCAAATTCTTGCATAAAAAATATCCATCTAATCAACCTGGGTTTAGCATCCTTCTTCAATAATATCCATCTAATTAACCTTGGTTTGGCATCCTTCTTTTGCATCAGATATTTAATAGCAGAGAATCCATCTAATCAACCTTGGTTTTGCATCCTTCTTTTGCATTAGATATTTAATAGCAGAGTGATCAGTATGCACAACACATAAAATTTGATTATCAGTTCCCTTTCTATCAATAACCACAAGATCAAATTTTTGCATCAAAAGTATATCAACCTTGGTTTAGCATCCTTCTTTTGCATTAGATATTTAATAGCAGATTGATCAGTATGCCAACCTTGGTTTAGCATCCTTCTTTTGCATCAGATATTTAATAGCAGAGTGATCATTATGCACAACTTGGTTTGGCATACTTCTTTTGCATCAAATATTTAATAGCAGAGTGATCAGTGTGCACAACACATTTAGTCCCAATTAAATAAGATCTAAATTTGTCTAAAGTATACAATATCAGTAACTCTTTTTTAGTAATAGTATAGTTAATTTGTGCATCATTAAGAGTTTTACTAGCGTAGTATTAGCTCCAATTAAATAAGATCTGAATTTATCTAAAGCATACACAATTGCTAGTAACTCTTTCATTTAGTTCCAATTAAATAAGATCTAAATTTGTCTAAAGCATACACAATGACCAGTAACTCTTTTTCAGTCTAATTAAATAAGATCTAAATTTGTCAAAAGCATACACAATAGTCAGTAACTCTTTTTCAGTAATAATTAAATAAGATCTAAATTTATCTAAAGCATACACAATTGCTAGTAACTCTTTTTCAGTAAAGTAGTAGTTAATTCTAAATTTATTTAAAGCATATACAATTGCCAGTAACTCTTTTTCAGTAACAGTATAGTTAATTTGTGCATCATGTGGTATATAACTTTAAAAATATTTTCATACCTTTGTCCAAGGACAGCTCCAATAGCATAATCACAATGACTAGTAACTCTTTTTCAGTAACAGTATAGTTAATTTGTGCATCATTAAGAGTTTTACTAGCGTAGTGACAGTATAATTAATTTGTGCATCATTAAGAGTTTTACTAGCGTAGTATATAACTTTAAAACCATTTCATACCTTTGTCCAAGGACAGCTCCAATAGCATAATCACTAGCATCACACATCAGTTATTATCATACATTTGTCCAAGAACAACTCCAATAACATAATCACTAGCATTGCACATCAGTTCAAATGGTTTCTCCTAGTTAGGTGAAACTATTATAGGGGCTGTGATTAGCTTTTCTTTTAATAACTCAAAGACATTTAAACAGTTTTTAGTAAACTCAAATTTCTTGTCCTTTTCTAAAAGTTGGCATAGAGGTTTGGTAATTTTTTAAAAATCTTTTAACGCCTGTTAAAACCAACATGTCAAAAAAAAACTTCTAACCCCTCTTACATTAGTAGGAGATGTTAATTTAGATATAACTTGAATTTTTGTAGGGTCTACTTCCATACCATTTTCAAAAATATTATGCCCTAACACAATTCCTCCTGCAACCATAAATTGACATTTCTCCCAATTTAGAACAAAATTAGTTCTTTCGCATAACTCCAAAACTTCTTCAAGATAATTTAAGCATGCGTCAAATGATGTTCCAAATACAGAGAAATCATTCATAAACATTTCATCATCAATTAACTTACTAAATATAAACATCATACATCTCTGGAATGTTGTAGATGCATTACATAATCCAAAAGGCATTCTTCGAAAAGCAAAAGTTCTAAAAGGACTAGTAAATTTTGTCTTTTCTTGATCCTCAGAAGCAGTAGGAATTTGATGGTAGCTGGTATATCCATCTAAAAACAAAAATATTTATACCCAGCAAGTCTATCCACTATTTGGTCTAAAAATGATAAAGGGAAGTGATCTTTCCTAGTGCCAGTGTTTAAGTTTCTATAATCAATGCAAATACGCCACCCACTAACTTGTCTCATAGGTATTAATTCATTATTCTCTTGTGCTTCAGCAGTCACCCCTCCTTTCTTAGGAACACATTGAATTGGACATACTCAAGCACTGTCCGAAATAGGATATATAATTCTAGTGTCCAACCATTTCAGAATTTCTTTCTTGACTAATTCCTTCATCATTAGGTTTAATCTCCTTTTTGGATCAACTCTTGGTTTATTTTGTTCATCCAATATAATTTTGTGCATACAAATCGAAGGACTGATTCCTTTACTATCAGCTAAGGTCCAACCAAAAGCTTTCTTATATCTTTTTAATATATCTAAAAGTCTTTGCTCTTGCAAACCATTTAACTCTGAAGATATAATAACAGGTAATGTAGATGAGTTTCCCAGAAACACATACTTTTGTAAGACAATATTTTCAACTCAAGTTCAGGTGGTTTTATAATTGGCGGAACTAGATTCTTATCAGCATTTCCTATAATATCCAGCATCTCAAATCTTTCCTGAACATATTCATCTCAAGTTCAGGTGGTTTTATAATCGATGGAAATAAATTTTTATCGGCATTTTCCGTAATATCCAACATCTCAAATCTTTCCTGAACATAAAAATAGATTCTTATCAGCATTTTCCGTAATATCCAACATCTCAAATCTTTCTTGAACATAATAAAATAGATTTTTATCAGCATTTTTTGTAATATCCAACATCTCAAATCTTTCCTGAACATAATCTAATTTTTCATTTTCAATTTCATCCAAAATAATTTCATCTTTATCTTCAAAATCTTTTTTCTCTTCAAAATATTCTTTATCCAAAATAACTTCATCACTATCTTTAAATTGTTCTTTCTCTTCAAAATGTTCTTTAAAATACTCGTTCAATAGATGTTCACTAATTTCCATGCAAAAACATTCATTATCGCTTTCAACGGCAGAGTATTTCATAAATTTCACAATGTTAAAAGTCACTTCTTGATCATTAACTCTCATAGTTAATTATCCCTTTTGAACATCTATCATAGCTCTTCTAGTAGCTAAAAAAGGTCTCCCTAAAATTATAGGTATTTCTTTGTCTTCCTATATATCTAAAATAATAAAATCCACATGAAAGATAAACTTATCAACTTTTACTAACACATAGCTTTTATCAGTTCTTTTCCTTGATATTTAGGATTTGGTTCCACAGTACTAGGAAAAGTTTCCAAAGTTCGGTTACTAAGCGCAGTAGCAATATGCCCCAATTGATTTTCAATATTCTTGATAACAGTTTCTTGAGTTTGTAACTGGTTTCCTTGAATTTGTAATTGATTTCCTTGATTCTACAAATTCTGGCCCATATTCAGTATTAGCTCTTCCATAGACAACTTCTTTTTCTTAAATTGAGTGTTACTGTTAAATTCTGGAGGATAAGAAGGTCTATAATTAACATTTCGTTGATTGGATGAATTTCCTAATGGGTTTATTGGGTTGTTTGCCCATTGTTGATTTATAGAAGAATTGTTATTCCAATTAAAGTTAGGATGATTCTTCCAACCTGGGTTATAATAGTTCGAATAAGGATTGTTGGGTCTATTTTTAATAGCATTTAAAGTCTCATAAGAAGGTTGAACATTCACAAATTGCCCAGATGAATTCTCTTCCATCATAGTAGGTGTTGGAGAATAATTCATTCCATAATGATCTAAATTCTTTGATATTGCAACAATCTGCGAAGCAAACATAGATATTGCATTAGAATCATGGATACTTTTGATATTGCAGCAATCTGCAAAGCTAACATAGATATTGCAGCAGAATCATGGATACTAGCTAACAGTAATTTGTGAAGCTAACATAGATATTGCATCAGAATCATGGATACTAGCTACTCTTTTAGTGGCAATCTACAAAGCTAACATAGATATTACATCAGAATCATGGATACTGGCTACTCTTTTAGGATTTATCCTTTCAAAGGGCCATTGAAAATTGTTGGTAGTCATCTCTTCTATTAATGAATAAGCCTCATCAAAAGGTTTTGACATTAAAGAACCACCAGCCACAGCATCTATAATAAATCTAAGAGATCCCACTAATCAATTGTAAAAAGTTTGAATTATCAACGAATGATGTGGGCACTTTTTAAGAAGATCCTTAAATCTCTCTCAAGCTTCATATATTGACTCTCCATCAATCTGACAAAATGATGTTATGTCATTTTTAAGTTTAGCAGTTTTGGATAGAGGGAAATATTTGGATAGAAATTTCTGTGAATGTTCTCCCTAAGTTCTAATAGATCCAGGTGCTAATGAATTTGTCGGCATTATTCGGGTTGGTTTGTGGGGGGTTGCCTGTAAGAAGCTGTCAGTCATCGGAATCGAAATCCCGTCGCCCGCTTCGGAAGGACGTTGAAGTATGAAATCAAATTGACCCCATATTTTTCATAGTTTAAAATGAAAGAGCACTGTACCTAAAGTCCTATATCTATCCCAAAGGATAAACACAAGAATTGAGGATGAGGCTCGATCAAATAAACTAAGGAAAGCATGACGTCCGTTTGGTCCGCAAAACCTTTGTATTTCCCGACAAGTTTCCCTGTTTAAAATAAAGGATTAAATAGGGTTTATATTAAGCTGGGTTTGGACATGCTTCCTATAAGGGCAAGCCCCTATAGTTAATTACATCTAAATGACCAAAGTCACTTAAGAAGACTCTCGATAAAAATAAAAAAATATTATCTTCAAAGAATTTCAAAGGGTAGGACTCTTTAACAAAATCGGACGTAGAGGTGTGAAAGGGGATTGGTTCAAATTTGGAACATTTTATTGTAGCCCAAAGGAGGAAGAACTAGAGGATGTCACGGATCCAAGTGAGGACTCTCGTGACTTCCCAAGCTATCCTAATGTTTGGCTTCAGTTTTGAGGAAAAGTATTTAAGTTTTTCATCCTGCCAATTTTATTTAGTTAGGGCTTATATTTGTGTGAAACAATCACAAGAATAGCCTGGAAGATGTGAGGATTTAGGTCATGACAAACGACAACCTTGGAATCCTAAGACGAGTTAGGGCTTATATTGTATAGCAGGGCTATTAACAAACGACAACCTCGGAATCCTAAGACGAGTTAGGGCTTATATTGTATAGCAGGGCTATGCAGCCTAAAGATAAGGTGAGTGTGTTAGGGCTTATATTGTATAGCAGGGCTATGCAAAGGCCTAAAGATAAGGTGAGGATTTACGTTTAGGGCTTATATTGTATAGCAGGGCTATGCAAAGGCCTAAAGATAAGGTGAGGATTTACGTTTTAGGGCTTATATTGTATAGCAGGGCTATACAAAGGCCTAAAGATAAGGTGAGGATTTACGTTGCAATAAAAACAACCTCAAAGTCCTATGGCTTTGTTGCTTAAGTTTAAGGAAGGAAGATTGGTTTAGCTATCAAAGTCCTATGGCTTTGTTGTTTAAGTCTAAGGAAGAAAGATTGGGTTAGCTGGGGAAGATGAGTCCTATGGCTTTGTTGTTTAAGTCTAAGGAATGAAGATTGGTTTAGTTGGGGAAGACAGGGTTTGCTGTTGAAGATGGTCGTGCTGCCCACCTTGCTAGCTTCAAGCTCCTTACCGTGATAAGTTTGAGTTATCTAGTGTGTCAATTTATAATGTCAAATTAAGTGGCCCTATGGTTGAAGTACTTTAAGTTTTATGAGGGAATATTAAAGTTGATTAGAGCGACACCGGTTAGGATCCTACAGTTCCCTCGTTTCGGCATCACTATTTTCTATTGGATTCACTTAATCCAAATGAACTTACTAAACCCAACTTAATGAGTTCCATAATTTCATTTAAACCGTGTGAAGCCTTGTTAGAAACCGTAGGTTACCTCCTCCAAGGAATTCCTGGTCATCCGATAGAGACATCTTAATTTAGTTGAAGTTGTGGTTTTTTGTGATGTTTGTGATTAATTTTGAGTTGTTTTATATTTTGAATGTTGTGGCGGTGAATTTTGTTTTGGTTAAATTTAGTTTTGTTTTGGGTTATGGTTATGGTTAACATGCAAGTTTATGTAGGTAAATTCAAGCATGAAACATGTAAGGAAAAGGTAGAAGAAAGACGGTACTATAAACTGTAAAAGCATACCTGGCGAGTCTTCTCGTCCCACCACCTGAAACTTAAAATGCATGTTAAGGCAGTTTATGAAGAGCAGGAAAGGTAAAATTTTGGTAATTTTCCTAACTCTCTGTCATATCTTGGTGAGTCCTTAAAAGTTTAATTAAGGATGATTTCATTGAGCGAAGAACCTATGTCATATTTTAGTGAGTCCTTAAAAGTTTAATTAAGGATTGTTTCATTGAGCGAAGCATATTAAATGTAATGGCCTTTGAGGCATCCAACAAGTGAAGAGGGGGAAACAGGTCCATGCCTCTCCCTCACCAACTAGTGAAAAGCCTCGAGTCCTTAAAATTATTATGTTGCTTAATGGTTCATCCTGTGAATACCCTTATTACTCAGTGAACTCTGATGTCTCAATTATCCCTAAGAATAGAGTAATTATCATTTATCATTTAATTTGAAAATTATGTGGGTGAAGACCCTTAAAGGGGCAAGCTTAGCCAAATTTTAATCCTAATTGGGCTTAGTGGTGTTTCAAAGATGTTTGATTTAATCATGTTTATTTCTCTAATCCTCTTTTAGTCAATTTTGATTTAGCCTAAGTCACCACTAAGCCCTTAAGACCTAGGTGAATGTCTTAATTAGTTTTGAAAAGGGTTAAGCTTTAAGTGGTCATGATCCATGATTTGAATCTTAATTGAAAATCATGATAGAGGCATTAAATTGATTAATTTTTTACTTCAAAAGTCATACCCCTAAGTCTAGGATCATTTAATTTTAATAAACTTCCAAATTTTAAAAATTTAGAAATTTATTAATCTTAACTTTTTTTAATGAGGAAAGTTAAATTGGTTTATACTAATTAACCCCTTATGTTTCAAGCATCAAATAAATTGATTAAGATTAGAGGTTACCCATTTTCCCTCCTTGAATTAAGCCTAAATGTTAAAATTAAGGCTAAGCATCAAATAAATTATTTAAGATCAGAGGTTACCCATTCCCCTCCTTGACTTAAGCCTAAATGTTAATTAAGGCAAGATTTCCAAAATTGCACATATTCCCCATAAGGCTCTAACACTTCATAATTTGTCAGATTCAAGTCAAATGACTTTGAAATTTTTATCCTACCTCATTCATGGGTCAATTGAGACATTAGAGGAGAGAACGTGATTTTTCAAAATTTAATTTAATTTATATAATTATTTTCATGAAAAAAGAGGATTTTTCAAAGAAAATTCCTAACTTGACCAAGGTAAATTATAATCCTTTGAAATTTTTATTGGAGGTAGACCTAGACCTGAAAAGCCTTAGGACAAAAATGATTTTTTTGAATTCTCTGTGATTTATTAGAATTATTTTAAGTTCTGGGCTATTTAATAAAAATAAAATATTTTGGATGATGAAAATTAAGTTTTCTATTTATGAAAAATCTCCCTAAGGTCAAAGAACTCAGAGAAGCAAATTTTATATTTTTTTTGATTTTTTTTAATTTATTGGAATTTTTTTAGTGTAAACTCATTTTATAGCCTTCAAAAATTTTTTTAAGCTTTAAAATTCAATATCTATCTTTATAAAATCAGGAAAAATATTCTAATTGTTCTTAAGTGATTAGGAAGTAATTTATAACATTTCCATTAGTTTTATTATTTTTGTGATTTTTTTGAATTTTTAATTATTTAAATATTTAAAATAGGCCAAAAATCAAGTTTTTATTTTAAATAAAATTTTATTTTTAGAAAATATCCCTGATCACAGAGAACTCAAAAAACTAAGCTTCATAATTTTTTGAGTTTTATTTTGATTTTTAAAAATCATTTAAGTGTTAGAAGTGGTATTTATCTTTAAAAATCAATTTAAATTGTCAAATGAACTCAAAATATCTTGAAATTTTTATGATGAGTTCTCTAGATCATAAATCACAATGGAGATCAAAAATCAAGTCATTTAAATGTTTATATTTCTCAAAATTAATTGTCTTAGTGATTTAGTATTTATAAAATTTAAGTATATTTTAAATGACTTGACCCATGAAATTATTTCCAAAGGTTTCTCTAGTCATGGTGGCATTCCAAAATTTTCTTAGAATTTTATAATCAATATGCTAATTTCCATGATTATCTTAAAGAAATAATGTGAAATAACTTGAAAAATATGGGTCTCTGTATAGGAAGCTCCTCTGACTTTAGAAAAATCAGAGAATACTTCCCCCGACAGAGACTACAACATGCCAAAATTACAAGCCAAGGTGATGTTCCATTATGCATGGAGAATCAAATGATTCAAAATAGTGTTTAATTAATTAAAAATAAAATATGACCATATTTCAAATTGTTCTCCTTTGTTCGCTGAGCAAGAGGGTATTTTTATTTTATTTTTGAGATTTTTCTACACACAGAGTTATGAATTTTCTAAGTTGAGGGTATTTAAATAAATAAGAAAAAGCCCTATTTATCTATTTAAACCGCGCGTGCCACCTCAACCTACGACGGCTCCGAAGGCATGCGTGGCGCGCTCTAATTGGATGCCGCCGCCCACGTAGCTTGTTGACTCGGCCCACTGTTTATATCCCAAAGTGCTGTCCGACTTGATCTCCCCCATTCATTTGTTACACGCTCGATTGAACGGCTCCCCGTCATCGTCCCTTATAGAATGATCCCGTACCCGTCCACTCTAAAATCTTAAGTTCTCAGCCTAGACTCAACCAAATCACTTTGGGTTTGATCCTATGGACTTGTATAAGTGAGAGGAACACATCCATACAGTTAATGTACCATAAAATCAAGCCTAAGTAAATGGGGAATCAAAATAAGCTCAGGAGAAGGAGAAGTTTTATACCATTGCACTGAGAAGGGAGGCTTCGATCAGAGGTGCTCGGCTCTTTCGTTGGGGTTCAAGGAGGCTAGGGATTGAGTCCCTGGTCTTGGTGTAAGGCCTAGGTATGAATTCGACCANATAAGTGGGGATTTTAACGAGTAGTTACATTCTTTTCTCCTTCCTCACTCTCTCCTTTATTTCATTTCTTTTTTGTGTATAATTTTGCCTAACTAGTTGCTGGGTGATTTTGCTGCACCTGAGATAATCTAAAGTTGTACACAAGTTTAATTTTATTCTAACATCTTCTCCCCAAATTAAGATTTTAGGATGCCAAATTTTATTCTAACATCGTTATGTGATGCCAAATTTTATTCTTTGTACCAAGTAGAATTCATTGTTACGCTTTGAGAAAAAAATTGTTTGTTTGCAAAGCCTGGCTTAATTATGTAGAACTTTAGTTTTTGTTTGAAGTACTGCCACATTGAGTATGGCTTGCAAATCATTTGATATAATTTTTGATCGGTTTGATTTTTTCTTCTTTGAAAAAAGATGGAAATTACGTACAGACCACACAATACTTGTTCTCACGTGTCTAACGCTTAAATTTTATATTTACTTTTTTATTACTTGGGTGTTAAAATTTATCCATGCTGTATAAAAGTAAGTAATATTTGGTGTTTTTATTGAAAAGATTTGAGTGGCATGCATGTAAATATGAGACTTTAGGTGTTGGATATGTAAATATATAAGAATTATGTGGTTCATAAGTAAGGGACCCCACCCTGAAACAAAGAAAGCGTTCTATATGAAAACTATGTATAGAAAATCTCACCCCTCCCTCCTGAAAAAAAGGGGAAAGAAAGAAAACAAAGAGAATATCTTGTATGAAAATTATGTTTAATAAATGATGCAAGGCTCATGGGGGATTGGCTGGGCGTAGGTCCAACCTAGCTAGACAGGTCGATCATCTTGGAGGGAGGTCCCGATCCCCTCCTTCGCCCCCCTTGTTTTCCCTTCTCTTTTGTCTCTTTTCTCTTTCTTTTCTTTCTTCCTCATCCCTTTTTCATTCCTATGCCTTTTCCTAATTTAAATCTTTTCCTAAAAGCCTAAATTCCGATTTTATTCTCTTTTTTTAATCTAAATCATTTCCTAAAATATGAAATCTGAATTTTATTCTTATTTCTTATTTTAAAAGACTTCCTAAAATCTAAAATTTAATTTTTATTCTCCTTATTTCAATATTTCCTAATATAGGTCATGTCTCTTTATAAATAAGAGAGGATGTGCTTTGAGCTAGAAACCTGTTTTATGCAATTTGAATTTGGTTGTCTCATTATCTTCTCTCTTGAGTGTTGTATTTAACGTCAAGATAGTACTTCTGTTGTCCCTTATTCGAGGTGGTAATCTTCTCTACGGGTTCAGGTGGTACTCTAGTTGTAGCTCAATCTTGTCGAGATATTTATTTATGTCCATTCTCCCGACTACTGTTCTACTTCCACAATAGCCCCACCTTAAACTATTTCATTACCTATATGCAAATGCGAGTGTTGCTATTGATGTATAAAATTCAATTAAAGCGATAAAAACTATAGTTTAACTAATTCTGCACGAATGATGCTCGAGTCTCTCCGACACTCAGGGAGCTCGGTTGGAATGATCAGGTGACGAAGTTTGATTTTCTAACTAAAAAAATGCATTGAACGATCATTTTTTGACGACCAATGAGATTGAGTCAAGTAAGCAAGAAACAGAAACAACAAACAGATCTGAGTATAAAAAGGCCAACCACTCGACATCAAGCAATTACGATGTAATAAAATCATAAAATTTATTTATCTCTATCGAAAAGTACAATACACCTAGATAATGATAAAACATAAAAGATACATTTGCATATGAACTTTCTAATAACAGGGTCGAATCCCTGTGTTGAAACTCAGTCGACGAGGCCTCGCCAAGAATTCCGACTTTGCACCCAAAGCGAGAGAGGATAAGAATCTCGCCTTATCTCAACTGGAATGCCCTCGGCTCTTCTCCCATTTCACCCACGCTTTCCGGGTCTTTCTCAGACTCAAGAAAGAAAACGTAGGCGAGTGGAAGAATATGGATTCGCCCAACCGGCGAGCCCTCGCCGCAAGCAACTATTTATCTCCTCGTCTCAGAATTCTTCCTCGCTTCAAGAGGAACAAGAGATGGTGGGGAAACATGTACTTTCTGCCAGAAGAATTATGGGCCCATATGGTAGCCATGACCGAACGAATGTATTACATTGCTTAGGAACGTGCTTAACACCTCCTTAACTCAGGAACCAATACACCCGTTCGCGGAGAAGACATCCAACGAGTGTTGGCCCCGATCGGAGTCACGAAGTCACGTTTGACACCCGACTTAAAGAAAGCCCCTTCCTTTGATAAATGACTCGAAGAAATAGAAAACTAAAATAGTGCCCAAGCAAAGCCTTTCACTCTTGTAGACGGAAGGTCACCTCCGTCCTTAAACCCTCGCAGAACCGGCCAAATTTCCATCGTTTTATCAAATAACTTTCCTTTGAGTGAGAATACAAACCGTGGAGGTGCGATTTTCCCCTCTTTATAGGGGGAGTAAGCGGCCCAAAGACAGTCACTGAACAAAAGCCAACAAATGGGCCCACCGTGACAAGTCAGCTCGACACCTACCAGTTTGACACTAGCAAGAAGGCTCGGCGGCCAGGTTCTAAAAAAAAAAAGATAAGAGGAATCCACACCACAATTAATGTTGCCTTTAATACCAAACCACCAATGTCACGTGATGAGGCAGCAACACCAAAACAGTCGGTCGTCATTTCTCGACACTCGGGGAACTCGACTCGATCGAGGGCATCACAGAAGACAGTTGACTATCGACTCTGGAATTCGCTTGACATAGATACACCAAACAAAAATAATAAAGTAAAATAAAAAATTATATATATATATATATATATATATATATATATATATATATATATATATATATATATATATATATATATATATATATATATATATATATATATATATATATATA